>JAODFY010000022.1:76442-94740 GCA_027580055.1 Paracaudina chilensis | reverse complement strand
CCTCAGCCCACACCCCACTCCGATAATCTCTGCCAGCGCCGATACTGCGGACCCTTGGCCCCGACATGCTCAACTACATAACGTCCTGAACCTCACCCGACCCCTTATACTCTGAACATATACCTCACTCGAAACAGGCCCAGTGTCAACCCCGCACAACTCTGAGTATCAGCGTATAACCCCACGTGACCCAAGTACCACCCGGTTCATTCACACAACATTCCTGAACTACCTCTTCACAAACCGCACCTGACAACCTCACGTCCTGAACTTTTTTTTCAGAGCCAGTAGCGTAACTGAGGGGCAGGGGAAAAAAATGAATACCCAATAATGGTGCCACGAACGGGTTTTAAATAAAACTCTTAAACCATCTCTTTATTCTCACCTCCGAAGTTCCTTCCGAACGATAGCTTCAGCATTCCTTCGTATAGTATGGTGAATATACCTATTTTCGCGAATGATGATATTAGGCTTTGTCATATCATTATTGTGATAGTCAGTGTATCCTTAAGTGCACGGACCGCCGGGGTGTCACCAACAAGTAGAACATCGTGCCGTATTTTTATTCATTTAGATTAACGTTCTTTCTCATTTTCAAATATGGTAAGTCATTCCCCTGCTCATTGATGTAAAAAATTATATATAATATGTTAATTCAGAATCAGAAGAAAAAACAACCGATCACAATATGCCTGACATATTATGAAGTATATTGAGGTATGAATTTACCTTAGTCTTCAGTTCATCTGAAACAAAAGGTGGGTCCTTAATATGATATAATCACCAATTTGCACCAAAATTAGGCCAACCTTTCTAATTTAGCATCAATCAAAACAACTTCCAATTCAGAGTTTAATTAAGGTTAGTGTTTTTCAAAATTTATTAACCTATAAAATGTAAATTCTCGGAACAAATGTTGCACCAGACTACATGTGATGACGCTTAATTATTCAAAAAATTTCCGAGTGAGATACCCCTCCCCTTATACCTCTCCCCCAGGACGGCGATTGATAAAACAACTTCATATACACCTCCCTCCCCGCACACACACACACACCAAATTGCTGGCTACGCCACTGCTTACATTTTTTGTATGGAACGCCAAAATGACCACAAGTCACGATGTTATTGTGAAACGACACGTTGATGTATTAAAAAGTTACGATGCTATGCTAAAAAGACACGTTGATGTACTAAAAAGTTACGCTGTTATTGTAAAATGGCAACATGCTGTACTAAAAAGTTACGGTGCTATGCTAAAACGACACGATGATGTACTAAAAAGTTACGATGCTATGCTAAAAAGACACGTTGACGGGGTTGTATGCATACGCGTATGCATATTCATGTTTGACACGGTCAACTTTTTTCAGGGAGACATAAATCGCGTAATTATTGCGCAACTTACGACCAATCAGCGGGCCAGCTGCATGCTAAAACGCTGTATACCATAGGCGGATTTAAGGGGGGTTTCCTGGTTTCAGGAACCCCCCTTTTTTTCCCTGAAAAAAAAATCATAACCAAAACTTAGAGTAACATATTAAACAACGTTATTCAGGTTTCTTAATGGTATAATAATGAGTTTTCGTTGCCCACAAAATCGAGTTGTTTCATGATTTTAATCCAGTAGTTTGCGCTGACTACAGAGATTTTGATATATTTTATTGCAAATAGCAATAGCGCCATCGGTTTATGAACTTACAGTGTAGTATTCCTAGTAATTTTACGTGTTTTGCGTTTCATAATGGTTACCCAGCTTTAACCGTTCGTGCTAGTGGCGTCTGGCGTGAACGGAAAACATTCTACAGGTGAGGCGGTGAGCATTTTCTGAAGTTTTCGCAAGGCTATCATATTGAATGGAGTCAAATTTTATTTATATTACTCATGTAAACGACAGGATACTGGATAGAACTATTAAGGCTTTCGTTCGATGAAAGTGCAAGAACCTAGGCCACTATTCCCTAAAGCATTTTCTTTACATGTACCCAATATATATTCATTACAAAACCAGTAAAAATTCTTTCTTCAAAGTTGAAATTTTATAAAATAATATGAAAAATCGCCCTTATCGAAGTTAGGCAACCATACGATACCTTTTGTTTAGACAAGGCCTAGTGTTATGACCTAAAACACGACATTCCACAAAATAAATGAATCCTACCTTGTTTCGTTTCACATGTAGAGCGGAAATCACACACCTGGGGTCCAGGGGCCCTGGTTAGGTTCAGGGGCAAAGCCCCCGTGGGGCCCAGAGGGTGGAGAGGCCGACCTCTGAATATCCATCCAATTAGAACAAAATCATTCTCCGATTGTTGCGACCATAGGCTTATGGGAGTATTTCCAATTGGGGGCAGAGTATTTCTTACCTAATGACTAGCGGAGCGACACCACAGGTTGACGCGGAGCCAACCCCCCAAAATTTAAAAAGTACTACCTCTCAGATTGCAGGTATGGGCACTTCACAGCAAAAAGTGGAGAGATTCGAGCACGCTACTACCTGCGGCATGGGCTCTATTAAAACGAAGCATGCCTCGTATGCCTTTGTAGCTATGACAAAACAGGCAGCAAAATTGGTGCTTCAGGGAAATTCGGGCCGGAAAAAAAATCGGGCATCGGGCAACTTTACTGCATATTAAAATCTGCAAATTGATTGTTGTGCTTCAATAAATTCCCGAAATTTTCTTTATATTTTGTGCCGTCAAAAATTATAACACTCAATGCTGTCAATTGATTTTGTAGAAGATATGTGTATGGGCAAAATTGAGAGATACCAGAAAATAGAAAAACAAAATTTGCAATATTTTTACCATTTTTATATTGAAACAGTTTGGCATATAATTCTTTAATGCACTGTATGTTGTATGTACATTTGTACACGAGAAAAAAAATATTAAAAAAAAACAATCATTAGAATTCTTTTTTCTTTGATAAAAGTTGATCTAGATACAAGCAGAACAATTAAATACAAACCAACTCAAAATATTGATCCTTTCATCTAACATTCACTCCAGTATAAAAACAATTTATAACTTCAAAAAACAATTCACAGAAACTGTTAATAACATATATTCCATTTTAAATATAAAATATTCACACATATCCTCTTTTTATTTTATTTCAAGAAGAAAATTCTTTTCTGTTTAAAAAAAATTACATCTTCCTTCTCTCCATACCGAATGCAGGCAAGCCATCCATTGTAACTTTTGCAGAGTTATCGAATAAAAAGATATCCACAAAAATTATTGAAGATACAAGTTATTACACCATCAGAAGGGATTAAGCTTCCTGGGATAAACAGGTATTATACACCCATCAGAAGGGATCAAGTTACCTGGGATATTCTGTCTGGAGTTTCCATTGTTCTGAATCTCTCATATACTGTTTGAAGCTCAAGAAAATGAACCTAAAATATTTTGACTATGACAATGACCCTATTCTATCTTGTTTGTACTCTTCTTTTTTTTATAATCTACCTGATTAATCGTGTTCATGGTTTGCATTCAAGTTTTTCCTCAATGGAAGTGTCGGACCAGAAATCCGAAGAGTATACATTTTTGTCTATGCCTTCCTGTCTATCGCCTGTACAGACTAGAAATGTATTCTTTAATTGCACTTCATTCTCACTGACTATAATGTTATCATGTTGCAAATGTGCATTCAACCATGTAAAGTAATTCAAAATAAATTGAAAATTAAACTGAAAATTGTCACATTTCCTGTTTTCTTTCTTTGTGTAAATCGGGTTTAAAAAATGCATTGCATGAAACAGGTAATGGTTCATTTGGACCTGACAACAAAAATTGTCCCTAAAATTCTCCAAAGAATATGACAAAGAATGATTGTGGAGTAGAAACAAAGCATGAAGATTCCACTTGAAGAGCAGTTCTGGTTTTGTGTCCATTGCATGGTAACTGGGTGATGTCACACAGTACCATGGTAACTGTGTGATGTCACACAGTACCATGGTAACTGGGTGATGTCACACAGTACCATGGTAACTGCCACATTATGTACACATAATAATATTGTCTGTTATTTTTAAGACTGAAAAGAACATTCTGTAATAATCATAAACTGGCAAATAGGAAATAACTAGGCAAATTTCACAGTGAAGTGGATTTTTTTCAGAATAAAGTAATGAATTTTACGTGGCATCAGCCCAATCCAACTAATTCCTAAATATATCTGTGTATATTTATGCAATAATCATAAAACTTTCAGGCTAACAAAAGTTTCCTGTTCCTCCCAAGGGGAGAATGATTAAATTGGGAATTGAGATGGATGTTCCTTTCTACCACATAAATACCCCATACCCCACCTTCCCTTACAGCCCAATACACCCCCAGGACTTTGAGTGATTATTCAATCCTTTGAACCCAACATTCATAAATACATAGCCATCAATAAATGTTTGTGGTGTTGTCTCTCCACTTTCCTTGAAATTGCCAATAAACTTCAAATGGACAAAGTCCAACAGATTTGTTTTAATGATTTCAAGTGTCTATGCTCCGTGTGAAATTCTAGTTAATAATACATGACAATTGCCGATTCCTTTATCGTAACAGTTTAGAAAACTGTTTGAATAGTACTTTGGATTTAAAATGTATTGCATGAACATGCGTCATATCTAAATTAATTCATCAGTTGAGACCTTATTTTTTATGATATTTAGTAAACTTACATGCGATAAACAAGTGAAGGTTTTGTCCCCATGAACCACATCTCATTACTTGAAACCATGGAAGGACTATTGTATCCTCCCACCAAGCCGACAGTAAATAACCCCTCAACCCCACCCAGCACAAAAATCTGGAGCAACAATAGTCACCTATTGAACAGCAGATAAAATTCTAAAACATTTACACACTGCTCTCCCTAACATCAGGGTCTTAACATAGCTGATATCATATCAGCATGAACAAAAATCTCACTTAATTTAAAAAAAAAAGTGAGTTATAATTCCAATATGGTGTTATTGCACAAAACATTGAATTTGTCTAGTAACATGGATCTTAAAATTAAAAGCTATTCCTTAAACAGGGCAAATGTCAAGACTAGTCACCTGACTGTCACCTGACACACTCTTCATGGTACAACACAATAAGCCAGTTTCAGAGTTCCACATGCATATTGACTGCATTGCCGTGATTGAGTAAGAACCATCAGCGAACACCATACTTAAAACCTGTAGTTTGCTAAAAAGTATCAACCAGAAGGAAGGGTAAAAAAAATTGGGGTTTTGTTTGTAGCATGTAATTGACATGACATAACTGATACTTTTTCTTACTGAACATGTGTATCCTACCATATGCAGCATTTTTTTAGTGTGTAGTTATTGTGTGTAGGCCTTGTTTTTTCTTTTTTTCCCCCTTTCTTTTTATCTTTGTAGGATGTTTTTAGATTTACATTGTAAAGCCTAGAGGCCTTTCTGGTTATTGGCGCTATATTAAGCACTTCGTTGTTATTATTATTCTTGATTACCCACAATCCATTGCACTTCATGACTCTGAACCGACTTATTACGCATACAAGGATTATAACATTGCAATATCATAAGAGGAAATCCCCCAACATGATTGTAGGTCAAATTTAAATGGCTGTCCCAAATTAAAATAACAGTACAGTCAAAAATTTCTGATTAGAGAATAAACCATACCCTGTTAACAGAATACCCAACACAATGGCATTTTAGGTTGTTGAGTTTCGAAAGGCATTTTTCAATTTATCATCTGACAACATATTTGAAGTAAATGATATATTAGTGATGTAGTTTCCATGCCTTTTTATGATACGACTTCAACGAATGGTATTCCACAAACTTCTCTTTATTTATGGAAACAAATTTAGTTTTGAAGATTATATATACTTCTTATAGATAGAAAGGTCCAACTCAATTATTATGTGCAATGCCAAAAGCTTCCTTCTGGACATCTGTGATGTCACAATTGTTGCCAGATAGATAATTTTACTGTAAATGTATATTACAACAAAAGAAATCCTCAAACAACCCACAATGTTATTGTGATGGAACTTTTTTTTTATCATAGAATATGTTCAATTATCACAAGTTTTTGTTTGTTTTTGATGGGATTTTTTCCCTTTATATCTGCCACATCACTGGCTGGGGATATAACAGTTCTGTTAAAATAAAATAAGGTATTATATATACAGCATTAGGAATTCTTCAAAACTAAATTCTCTTTGCAATAAAATAAACAACCCTTTATGGTCTCCTAAAACAAGACGGTGGGCATTATTCTCTACAGCAATTCATATAAACTATTACATTAATTCAATTACAGGTTGTAAATTACCAATGGTAAATTACCAATGGTAAATTACCAATGGTAAATTACACATGGTAAATTACATATGGTAAATTACACATGGTTAATTACATATGGTAAATTACATATGGTAAATTACACATGGTAAATTACACATGGTAAATTACACATGGTAAATTACATGTGCTTACGCTTCAAATTTGTGCATTTTGTAAATGGGAAAAGAAAATTACTGTTACAATAAAATTAAAAGAAACAACAAATATATCATGCTGAATAACAAAAGGCAGTTTTTGGTTGCAAAAGATCAACAAAACACAAAATCCCAATGGAATAGACAATTTCCAGAGTCCATCCCAACAGAGTCATTCCTGGATTGTGCACAAATGTACATAGACTTTCTTGTTTCTTTGCAATGACACATTTTCTGTAACAGTGTTGTACATATATGTGCACATGTAGCGAGTATTAAAGCAGCCAATGTACAAGAATCGTTTTTAATGTATGTTTGGTGGATATTGAATCTTCAAATTCCAGGTCAATTATGGTATTGGTTTGTCAATAACAATTATGTTCATTAAATTCCATTACCTTGATCAGGCCTTGTTGGGACTAGTTATAATTCTTTTGATGGGGGTTAATTAGTTTTGATGGGGGTTAATTACCCTTAAGACCTTGACAAAGTAGTCAAAGATTAAGATGCATATCCAATATTTTTTTGGGGTGTATGCAGGGGTACTGTGGGGGGGGGGTCAAAGGGACCCACCAGGGTCAATAATGACCAAGGATGTACTTTAATCTGAGCATGTAGTCAAAAATAGAGGGCTGCTAACATAGTTTTCAACCATATCAACAATTAATGTTGTTTATGAATTAGAAAGCAATGACCACATTTCCCATTTTTTTTTTATATCACAGAAATATAAATTTTATCTTCACCCAGACATTGAACCAAAGTATATGTCAAACTTCATGTCTTCAACAAAATACAATTCCAGAGAACTTATTTTGGCTGTCTTCTTATAAAATTTTAGTGTGATTATTTCTCTAGGCACAATAATTGTAACTGTAAGACCGTTTCAGGAAATTTGTTGAGTATCTCAGATGAGATTCCCCTGCTGAAATTAATCTAGATGTCTTGTTCCTTATATTCCTATTCTGCAATCATCAAGTGTTAAAGCCAGAGGCATTGCTGGGGGGGGGGGGGATTTGCCCCCCAAATTTTGTTTTGCCCCACCCCAACTTGACCCTCCTGCCCCAACTTGACCCTCCTGCCCCCACTTTCCCCCCAGATTGTATAATCATTGTCTAAATTGAAAGTGCTGACCATGAAAGTACAATATTTTGAGAGGTTCAATTTCAATTTAAAAAAAAGGCCAATGAGAGTGCCATTTTGTGTCTAAATCATTTGTGTCTCACACAGAATGTTCTGCTTAATGTGACATCTGTAAAAAATGTGCTCCGAAATGTGTTTTGTCTATGACATAACTAGGCTTCTTAGCCTAACATACAATGTATACAAATCTGATGAATGTTTCAGTTAACATTATTCAGCAATCCACAATCGCCACATCTGTTACCACAGCTTCTGCAATCAGCAAAATAAAAGTATGAGAGAAACTACTGATTCCTACTTTCATCTGATCAGAGAGAATTTCATAACTAAAAGTGATATCCACAATGTTGTATGGGAAAAACAATACAAAATTAAATCACATTTTGCTGAATCAATACACAATGGGAAGAACTATGCATACCCAAATAGCCTGTAAAGTTACCAGATAACATACGAACTGAAGACATTACTGAAGACTCTATTCTTGTTCTTTTGTAAACTAATTTTGTTACTTTGTGAAGCACCTTGAGTAGTGACTTTTTTGTGTACTGATTTGGCGCTATATAAATCCCATTTATTTTTATTATTATAAAGTGAATAGAGAGCAGTATAGCATTATTTGGCAAAATCCCTTAAATTTATCCCCAACTCCCCAGTTCATTTTTGGGCAGTGAAATGAACAGGAGGAAATGAAACATTTTTTTTTAGATGCTTAGGACGACTTCTATCTATGACATTTTGAACCAATTAGCTTCTTCCAGATATCAATTTGCAGGATCATCACAATCGTACCCCCGCACCCTAGTTTAAATTTGACTTGAAGAAACCTCAATGAAGGAAAATCCAGTCACAGATAAAGGCCCCCCCAAAAAAAATCTTGCACATTAAAAAAACATGTTTGAAATAAATTCTGTAGAATCCCTGCTTCCCCCCCCCCTTTCAGGACTAAAATGGTTCTATACTATGTATAATTTGCATGATGTAGATACATTAATAAATCATCTGATACTAACATTTCTATTCCTCAAAATGATGAAGCTCTTTTTTTTTAAATCAATTTATTACAGCTATTTTAAGTAATTTAAAAATATGCGACATACCATTGAGTGATATTTATCACCATAGTATGTGACATCAAGCATTTAAGTATATGGCATCAGTATTCAGAGTAATTTCAATATAAATTACAAAGCAGGTAGTCTATTTTTTTGGGTTAAACAGTAAGAGATATCAATACATGTTCTAAAGTGACCAGAGATATACAGCACCTGACAATTTTCTCT
The DNA here is from genome assembly GCA_027580055.1 of Paracaudina chilensis. Taxonomy (NCBI): domain Eukaryota; kingdom Metazoa; phylum Echinodermata; class Holothuroidea; order Molpadida; family Caudinidae; genus Paracaudina; species Paracaudina chilensis. The sequence continues at coordinate 85,834 of JAODFY010000022.1, read as the reverse complement.
CCCATATCTGATACAGTATAAAGTAGTATCCATGCTGATATGGACATATTCACCACCCCCTCCCTCTCCCAAGTGGACCTTCCAACATACACATCGCTGCCTCTCTTAGAACATTAAATTATTGCAGAATTGCCTTCACTGAAGCAAATACCTTCCACTCCCTGAGCTGGGCTCTCATGCCCACACCTTCTCCTCCAGCACGAAGCTGGGCCATGCTCGAGCTCTGCCTGCGGACCTCACCATTTCGGCCGAGCATGCTTCGAGTCTTGCATCATCGTCAGTACTGGTAGTCACCATTTCACACCAAATATTGCTGTCACGTTACCACAGGGTTGAGGAATTGAAGGTTATCTGATCTGACCCTCGAATCCTTCTCTACTTTGTGTTTCCTTCTCCTCTTTCGATGTGGTTGTCTTTTCTCACCATCGATGGCATGATCACTCTCCTCCGAGAAACTAACGTAGCACAGTTCCCTCTTTTCAGCAACATTTGCCTTTGGAGATGGGCAGTCAAAGGGAGATGATACAACTGCACTGGAAGTACTCTGGTTAAGTTCATGGGTTAGAGAGACCTTTGTCCCAACAGCAGGACTATTATATTCTACCTTCATCTCATCCTCATCAACGGCATCAAAATCAAAAACATCAGTTACTATTGCTTTCTTTTCATCATTTACAACCTTCTTTTCTACATTTGCAACCTTCTTTTCTACATTTGCAACCTTCTTTTCTACATTTGCAACCTTCTTTTCATCATTTACAACCTTCTTTTCTACATTTGCAACCAACTTGTCTTCATTCACAACCAACTTTTCTTCCTTTGCATCATTCTTTACTTCTTCTGGAATCATCTTTTCTTCTAATGAAACATTCTGTTCTTCTAGTACCCCATCTGGCATTTTATCAGAGAGTTTATCAAGAGAAACGTCATCATCCTCTGTTGTAACAGGTTTCGACTTTGGTGATTTATAGGACAAGCCCAGGCAAGATTTTGGAATACGCAACTTAATTGGTGTGTGAGTTTGCTTTACGGTCTCATTCTCCTCTTCCTTGTGTTTTGAGGTTTTGTGCAAAGGTTTAAAATAACGATCTATTGTTGTGATTTTTAGACGTAGACCAATTTTAGCCCCTACTGAAGAATCGCAGAGAGTACTACTTTCAAACATTTTGTAACCTTCTTTCAACGGTGACTTCTTTTTCTTCTTTTTCTTTTTCTTCTTTTGAGTAAACTTGCCCCAATTCTTGATAACCAATCGGCCATCAGCACCTTCAATTTTAAGTTCAGAATGAGAACTGTTTTCAGACCCCACCTCTTCTTCAACAAGAGCTGGTGTAGCTAGAGATGATTGTTTGTTTAATTCTCCAGTGTTTTGGCTTGCTGAATCCCCAGAGACCAGACTGGTTTCATAGCCAGGTGCCTGACCAAATGAACCATGGTTATTACTGACTGATTCCTGGGAGGCCAGGTTATCTTTGCTGTTGGTGGCCTGACTAGATGCTCCAGGTGTCTTGCCGGCTGAATCCACAAAGGACAGACTAGTTTCACTGTTTTGTTCATGAATTATACTTCCCTCCTCAATATTTATTTGCTTTTCTCTTTCCTTTGATTCATTCATTTGGTTTCTGATACCCTCATGTTCAGGCATGACAGTCTTTTTATCATGTGATTCTGCCTCAGCATCAATGGCCTTTGAAGAATTCACCTCCATTGCAACTTTGGTAACTTCTTTTCCTTGTGGAGTAGATGGCTTCCTTGGAATTTTAACCTCGTTTTCTTCTTCTGTATCTTCCCTATCATGGTTTGTTGGTTTGACATCTTTTCTTCTAGCTCTTAATGAGGCCCTTCTTTCACTTACTGGGCCCTCCTGTATAGCTTGTTCTTCAGCCTTAGTTACTGCATCCTCCTGTTCCTTTTGTTGTACCCGCACAGACCTTCTTCGACCTTTGTCTTGGTCAGGGGGTTCCTCCTCAGCTGACTTGGGCTGTTCTTGGGAGCAACGTTGACTTGACAGTTGATTCTTATGTTTAGAAGTTTCCAATGGTATGTAATCTTTGCCAATGCAGACTTTTCCCTTATTTTTCGGTGTTTGTTCTGAAACTATCACAATTGGTTCCAACCTTGCCTTGCTTTCAGACAACCACCTCTTCTTAATTGGGTTTATATCCAATTGGGTATTGTTTCCGGTCGTGGATGCACTGTTGGCAGTTTCCAATTTTGATTCCTTCAATGTTTTTACTGAAGTATTTTCCAGTGAGCTTTGCCCAGTCTGTTGTTCACTCAGCTTACCTTCTTTATCAGCCTCTTTTTCATTAACCTCCAAGGGTCCAGCCACTCTGGGACTCTTTGGGACTTTCACTGGTGTGGGCTCATCTTCATCTTCATCACTTGTGAAGTCAAAAACACCTCCCTTGCTTTTACTCTCAGAATCATCTGCCTTTCCCGTTTTTTGCCTCTTTGACCTTCTCATTGATGTTGCCTTCTTGCTAGTAGGACTTGTTTTCTTCCTATTATCTTTACCATGCTTCATGGGGGATCCTCTGATGTGCTTATTGAATTCATTTGCCAACAAATGCCGTTTGGCCAAAGCTCTAGGACTCACATCTACCCTTCTTGTTGATAAAACAGATTTACTGCAAATTTTGGAAACCTTGCTGGGTACACTGGTTTTCTGATGGACAATTTTGTCCTTCTTAGGAGCATTTAATGCAACTGTTGTCTTAGTGTCCCTCTCTTCTGTTTTCTTGCCACCCATAACATTTTTGTTTTCATCCACCTTCCCTTTCTCCTTAGTGGCTGGTACAGATACATCAGGCTCTGACTTCTTCCTATCCCTGAGTCGCCTTGAAAACCTTTCCCTGTCATTGCCTACAGTGCCTTGAACATCACTATTATCAGGATCCATGTCCCCTGACAAACTTTCTGTAGAATTTCTGTCTGCCATTGTTTCCTTGATGGTTGAAGATTGTTTCCCTGAAGAGGAAGTAGTTACTGAAGCTGCATTGGTTTTAACCTTATCGCTAACAGCTCCTTGGAGCTGCTGTACTGCCGTCTGCTGAATATCAGATTTTGTTTGATCAACATGAGATATGGCATCTGCATCACAGATTTTGTCTTGTAGTCCTGACCCTGCCATTGCTCCTGTCGATTTGCATCTCACCTCTCTTCGACGTTGAGTCAGGGAGAGAGAAAGCTTCTTATGAAAGTAAATGCCATTTTCTGGGCTACTCTTATCAGAGGGCTGTGCCAGTTCTTTTTCCTTCTCTGTGACAGGGTTCTTTTCTTGGACAATGTCCTTCACTGGGAAAGAGTGTTTTTCTTGAACAAGCTCCTTTACTGAGAGAGATTTTTCTTGGACAAGCTCCTTTACTGAGAGAGATTTTTCTTGGACAAGGGTTTCTTCTTTAGGGTTCTTTATTTTTTTGATGACCCTTTCTTGGACAAGGCCCTTTTCGTGATCAAAGTTCTTTTCTGAATTCAGGTTGTTTTGGGGGTCAAGTTGCATTTCTGCTGGTGGACGGTCTTTTTTAAGTGACAACTGGCCTTCATGGACATCTTCACCAGTGACTGGTTTTGTGATGAGCCCTCCCAGGTTGTCACCGATAAAATGGTTGAATTGATTGAATGGAGCCGCCATTGGTGGCTGAGGAGTAACAAACTCTGGTAGATCAGAAGGATTCCATCCAAACTGTCCACTGTCTTTAGGCATGCTATCTAATATATCACGCCAACTACCATCAGATTTAGGTTTTGGGTCAGGTCTCTCAAATTGCTGCTTCGTCTCTGTATTCTTTATCCCAAATAAGCTTTCCCTGGCAGTATTTCCTTTCTCTGCTGCATTAAAGGTATCCAATATTGGTTTATTACCAACCAGGGGCTGGGGATCCCAGGCAGCTCTTGTTACTAATTTTGCAGGGGGTTGTTCCCACAAACCACCAGGTACTCTGCTATCTTTTGGTGAGGCTTTCCATAGAGAGCCCTGAGCTCCTACATCTTTGGGTATCAAGGAGCTAAACATTGCCATATCATTGACAGGAAAGTTAAGTTGATTAGCGTAAGTCCTATTATCAACTAGTAGGCTATTATGTCGCAAATTCCTCTGAATTGGCATTGGTCCCTGCTGGGGTGGTTCTGTTTCAGGAGCACTCTTCCTCCTCATTTCAATTGCTTTGTATTCTTTGTTTTCTGGAATTTCTGAAGTCCCCAAACCCCATAGTGATGGATTTGCTTTACCTTCATCTCCAAAATGATCTCTCTGTAGTATTTCATGAGGTTGAGGAATACGACTCTTTGAGATATCTTGAGGGACGTTAACATTCTCTTTGAGCCTGCTTTCTGAGAAGATAGTGTGATCTGGCAACCCTGCAGCCCTCAAGTCAAACAAACTTAGTTCATTTTGTTCTTCTGCCAGAAGCTCTTTGACTATATTCAAAGGTTGCATTTTTGTATCAACAGGTGATACTAAGGCCTGACCAATTACCATTTCCTCTAATTCCTTGACATCTTTAAGAGAAGCAGCCTGTATCCTCATGCTTGCCCTTCTACCATCACTAATATTCTCTTCAATTTCTGCACTTTGCATATCCAAGACAGAAACGGGGTCTGTGACCAAATCAAATTGATCAACATTAAATGTACTAGCAAAGTTGGCCTCATTGCCCATTTGATGATTGAAATTAAAGCCATTATCTGGTTTGGATATTTGAGGGGGCAATGGTTCCAAAACTGGAGGAGCGAGGTCTGTCAATGATGATTCTGAAACAATGTCAGCCATCTTTTCAAGGGAACCCATTTGACTTTGCCATAAGTCCTCCAGAAGGATTGCTTCGGGTGGTCCCAAGGGAGGCATTTCCAAGAGTGACCCTTCGGACTCATCCTTATTTACTTCTTCAGGTGAGACAGGTTCAACCTGGCACAATTTGGGGATGTCATCCTCACCAATTATCAATCGCTCACCCACTTTATGAGGTTGATAACTAGGTATAGTTGCCCCGTTGAAGATTTCTTTAGGTTGTGCAGGGGGTGACTGAATTCTTGAATGTGTCATGCCAGTTTTGTTACTAACCTCTTTGGTATGCTGCCCAAGTGTGGATGATGGTGGGTTTGTCTCACTTTGTTCTGTACTGCTTTGAGTAGTTGGCATTTCATTTCTTTTTGGTTTTGTTGAAGTGGCAACTTTGGCACGGCTAGATGACAGTGTGGTGACCAAAGGCTCTGGATCACTCAAATTAGAACTTGAATTATTACACCTTGAAGTATCTGTTTTCCTCAATGTATCTGTTTTCCTTGAAGTTTCTGTTTTCCTTGAACTATCTGTTTTCCTTGAAGTATCTGTCTTACTTGTGGCAACTGTTTTCAATCTTGGATTTTTAACCATAGTTTCTGTTTCAACATCATCATCTGCAAAGTTTTTGGACACCGATTTTCTCATTCTCCTTGTCACTTTGCTCTTGCCTATATCCTTTTGCTGTTCATCCATTTGAATCAAGTCTTCTTTAAAACTAAACTTTGTTGGTGGTGTTTCAGAAGAGAAATTAGGGGGTGCAGAAGTTTTTGTGATTTCTTTTCCCCCTGTCTCATCTCTCCAATCCACCATTGAGCCCATACTAGCTGTTCTCATTGTTTTCATAGTACACCCGTCTCTTCCAACTGGGAGCTCACGTGCCAATGTTGGTGTTGGCGGTCTATCCAGTGGTGTCAAATTATTTTGGGAATCTCCTAATTTGTCCATTGAATGTCTAGATGGACTTTTCTCCCTTTCCTTATTAACCTTGTTGAAACTGTCATCCATATTGCTATCTTCTATACTGGCAGTGCTGCTTTTTCTACCATATTGTTCTCTGGAAGTTGGTGACTTAGACCTGTGACGGTCTCTCTCCTCAGCCTCATCCATTGACTCTGGCATAGAGCTCCTATCACTCGACAATGACCCTCTTCTCCTTGATGCTCTATTTAGTCCCGACATGTTTTTTGAGGCACTTCTACTAAAAGAATCTTCCATCAATGGTGCAGATGATGAAGTGAACTTTCGTCTTCTCTTTGACTTATTTGAAACCCGTCTCTCTGGATCATCAGTGGATTCAGAGTCAGCCTGTGAGCTCCGCTCACTCGATACAGAGCTACCTCTCCTTGTAGACCGTCTCCTGTCTGGCTGAAAGAGTTCTTCACTGGGATCCCAGTCAAAAATAGAGGCATTGGTATCTACTCCTTTCTCACTTTGTGAGGCATCATCGATTCCTTGCACATCAAAGATGGAAGTTTCTTGTTCAGCTGATGAATTATCATCACTAAGTAACACCCTTGCCTCAAGAGGCAGCTCTTTTAATGAACTTCTCATTGCTTCTTCATCTTCTCCATTAGGCAGATGACTAGACCTAGAAGATGTTTTTCTTCCTTGTCTTTCACTGCCATGTTTCTTGTCAAGTTTATCTCTACCTTTTTGTGATTTTTTGCCTGAACTTATTTCTTCAGCTACCAGTTCCTGTTTGTTAACTCCAGTTTTATTTCTGTTTAACTCCTTGTGCTTTTTTCTGACTTCTTTTTCTGATTCAACATTTTCTTGTCTACTTCTCCTTTCCGAATTCTGTACATTTGGACTCTTGACTGAAGAAATGTGTTCTTTTTTGCCAGACTTTTGCAATTTTTCATCTCTGCCCGTTTTTCTTTGGGATATTTTTTCCTTTGTGTCAGCTGATTTAGATGAAGCTTCCTCTTCCTCCTTCTTTCCTTTCTCTCGTCTCTCATCTTCTTCATGATCTCTTTCAATGCTAGGCTTTCTGCTTTGGGGAGATTTCAATTGTTCTTTTTTATGGTATTTCTTTCCAGGTTCTCTTGAGTTGTGTGAGTTGTGATTGGTTTTCCTCTCTTCAGATTTCAGATCCTTCTCTGATTTTGCTCCCTCACGCACCACTTGACTATGCCTGCTCTGGGCTTTCGTCTGTTTTTTCTTCCAGTCATCATCTTTAGGAGATTTAGCATGTTTCTCAGTACTGTCTCTCCTTCGAATTTTCCCATTTTCTTTTACATTGCTTCCAGAATCAGACTTTTTATCTTTGTGTCTGTCGCCCATTTTGTCCTTTGCAGCACGTTTGATGTCAGGAGATTTCATTTTCTCACTGCTCAAATGTCTGTTGACATTTTTTTCGATCGTGTCTATTCTTCCGTTCTCTTTATGGGCACACGGCTGATCGGATCTTTTTCCTGAGATTGACTCCCTACTTTGATTTGATTTCCTTTTTTCTTTTCTTGCATCTTGCCCTTTTCCTTTCTCTTTCATCTTATCTTTCTTACTACTTGATTTCTTGTGACTTTTCTCCACATCAACGTTCTCATTCTTCTTTGTTTTTTCCTGCCCACTCTTCTTCGCCTTGGTTGTTGCATCCTTCATAACCTCTTGATTACTTTGCCCTGGTCTTCCTTTCTTTTTATTTTGCTTAACAGAAACAGTTTTTGATTGTAACATTTCCCGAGCTAAGACTTCAATGTTTTTCTCTCTAAGCTCAAAATCCTCCTTTTCCAGCAATTCCTCCAAAGCATCAAATTTATCAGACTTTGGATCAAACAATTCTTCTCCTTGCCAGTCACTGATTTGAACGTCATCAAGTCCACTAAGCAATTTCTCTGCAGCAAGAAGTTCCTGCTCTTTCCCTATCCCATCAGTAAGAGGAGTCAATTTATCTTTTTTGTCTTGGATGGAGATCTTTTCATCAAAGATTTCATACGCAAGAAAATCAGCAGCATTTTGATCTTCTGCATGTCGTTCAATGAAATCATCGATTATTGGTTTGGCATGTCCCTCCTCGAATGGTGTAAGTGGGGATAAGGTTTTATCGCCCAACACTTCACTAAGAAGGAACTCGGCAGCGTTTTTGTCCTCATCGTGCCGAACCTCTTTTTCAGACTGCACCTTCTGTTGCTTAGAGGTTTGCCAATATGTCCACTCCTCTTTGACCTCCAGACCTTGACCTAAAAAATGAACCTTTTCATCTTCTTTTATAATATGGTTTTTTATTAAACTCCTTTGAGAGCTAGGGGATTTGCTTTTCTTTTCAAATGAATTCTTGCTTTTGGAATCTTTGAAAAATTTCTCTTCTGACTTGATGGAATGTTTTGAGTCTTTCTCCTTTTCGATACTTTTTTTCTTTGAAGGAGCCTTGTGATCCATCTTATGATTGTGAATAGAATTAATTTTCTCTCTTTTATTAACTTTCTTCTGCCGGGTGTGTTCCTGCTTATTCTTTGATATTGGTCTCTCTTTGAGTTTTGTCTCAGATTTTACTGATTTAACCCCTTTGGCTGGGGTCTTTCCTTTAAACTTTTGTGATTTGTGTTCATTCTCTCTCTCCGTTTCAGACTCTAACTTTTCTGAAGTGTCCGTCTCACTCATGTTTCTCTCTGGGGTTTCCATTTTACACTTTGGTTTCCTTTCAGGAGTAACCTCTCTGCTTTCATCCTCAATGTCCTTTTCCAGAGAGGGGCTAGTCCTTGAGGAATCAGACAAGTGAGAGTTTGGCGTACCTCCTTTCTGAGATCTTATTTCATCCTCGTAAATACCCATGCTTGACACTCTCCTGTGTTTGACACCGCGTGTATTGCTCGAAACAGGTCCTTTAACCTGAGCTAGTTTCTCTTTTAACCTAGCTGCTGCCTCTGCCTCCTTCTTTTTCCTGGCTGCAACTTTCTCCCGTTTCTTCTTGTCTCTCTCTTTCTTTGCTTCCAACTCCAGATCTGAATCTTCATCTGATGTCTCATCCTCGTCATCATCATCAAACATAAACTTGGTTCCATCTGATGGTATTGATAACCACTTGTTTAGAATGACATCTTCTGACATTGGGAAGGGCACCCGGGCACTTATCTCCCCTGCTCGGGCTGCCCAGTCCACTTCTTCCTCTGTCATTCTTGAGATGTTGCCATTGAAAAACTCGCACTGCTTCTTAAACAGACCCTCCCTCAGACGCAACATCTGACGGCTCAACTTTTCTCTTCGCTGGACCATATAACAGAGGTTACGTACCTAAAATGAATAAGGAAAACAGTACACAAGTTTAAACCATTGTACATTTAATATGGTGTTTGCCCTAAGCAAACAACCAAATCAAACAAAGTAAATGGCAAATGCATGCAAATATTTTGTGTGCTTAGAACAAGTTTGTATTAAATTGTAATGAGACACAAACTATGCAAACTTGAATGTGAAAATCCCATGCATGACCATGATTCTCTGCAAAGGGATAATTTGCACAGATAATTTTTTTATATGCAATTGAAAAACAAAACCAGAAAGCCAAAGGGCTTAGTGATTCCTTGCTTCTCAACTGCATACCATTCAGCTATATTAATTTGTCAAATCAAGTGAACTTGTATTCATAGTGAGAAACATACACACCAAGTTT
>JAODFY010000022.1:52811-65467 GCA_027580055.1 Paracaudina chilensis | reverse complement strand
GGGGAGGGGTCCGGCAATTACAGCAAGAGTCAATCGGTTATCAGTATTACAGATCTCATTTAGGGTACACGGGGGGCACTTATATTTGTATGCGCCGCTGATGTAGCATTTCAAGGTTTACTGAAAAACGTTTCATATTTTTGCAATTACTTACTGTTGACTGACATCTAGATATCCGGATAAGGTCTGAATGATCCTGACCCGCGATTCAAACAACGTCAAACAGTGGGTCAGATATTGACGTCCGGAAAATATCCAAGACAAATCTGCACTCTGATCAGAATTTTTAGTTTCTGCTTGAACTTTCTGATTTTAAAGATGGTATTCTCATGTTTCCTGATCGATCAGATATTGCATGCAGCTAGGAAGAGGAAGATGATGTACATGATGTCAGGATTATTTTGATAATCCTAATTAACCAAAAAATAACACAACGGTTTTATTGATTCATTATAGTGATTTATTAGAGCAACGTGAACGTGTTAATGTATGGGGCTTGGATTAATCACGAATTTCATAGGCAGGTATGTGATATATATTGTCTGTGAAGAATTGCATATCATTAATATAAGCTCCAAGTGTGGCCTCGCTATTGAATTAACAACCAAAAGTCGCAGAGTCATGCTTCCCGTTACAAACCCCGTGTCGTCTGGTCATACCTCGTTATACATCCACGTTCACCCAATTGGTATTTATCAAGAATTGTAGATTCTTTGAAGAAATAAAAATAAACATCTTCCAGTAATAAATCTAAGGAGAGAATATAAGTGCTGACTTTGCCAGCCTTCGTTGGTGTTATATTAAAATCTAGACTTGGTCCATGCCTTCTTCATGTAAATGTATTCCTATAGGGGGTGTCGATGGTACTGCATGCATTGTACTCTCATTCCTCTGTACCGTGCCCGTATTACCTAATATCACTGCTCCAAACTTCTAATGTCTTAGTTGCACCTCGCAAGGCTCGCATACCCACCATCAACCCCTCCACCCATACTATCCACAAATGTCAGTCCATTCAATGGCAGTCTTGCCCTTATACGTGTAATAAAGAATTCCCATTAGCTAAGACTGTTGCTTTCATTGTATAATACTCCACATAGTCTACATAGTCCAACTGTAGTGACCCGTGCTATATCTCAGTTGGTTTGCGGTTACATACACTGCCATTATGCCATGGTAAATTACTTGTGAATAAAGTATTTAATAGTGCGAGTTGCATATGCGGCTGATACACAAGTGTATAGTACAGTGACTTGTCAGGGATTCACAGTTTGTTGAGCGATTGTTGAACCATGATCTCTGTCCAAAAGATGTTTGTTCGAATATGAATCCAACACCCAGTTGAGGTAAAGCGAAGGAAAAGGTTAGATCAACAGAAAATCTTGTCGTGATTGTCGCCATTAATATTTCGATTTTATTTAAGAAATAACCCAAAATACAAGGTTCAAAGCAAATAACATTTTCAAATATTCTAAGTTTTCTTCTTATTTTTAACTCTTATTGTGTAACACTTATTTATAACTGTTATAAACAGCTTTAAAAGTAAAAAAAAAGTTAAATGTTAAAACGTTTAAAAAGGTAAGAGTTAAAACTTATTACAGAACTCTGCTTGGCAAAATAACCTCAATTAATATTTTAAGCCACATTTAAAGAGAAAGGTGTGATTTCGTCGGTGACACGCACAGTCAGGCTACTTATTAACCTAGCATAAATATTAGAACACCCGATGCTTCAAGTTTCAAGGTTGTTTTCAGTGATCCGTGTTCTCTGTGATTTATTTCCGTAAATGCGCTTTATTTATCGTAAACATTTATCTGTTTGTTATAGGAGTAGGCCTATAGCTTCATCTCCAAAATAAACGTTTAAATTAAAGTGTTTATGCCACGCATTTATCATATTAATGCTGTGAATATCACTCGTACCCTGTCACAAATGATTTGAAAAGTGTATCAGTACACATCGACAATGCATAACCTATAAGGCATACTGTAACCATAAACGGTGGTCTCTGTTACCATGCCAGCAAGAAATTTAGACACTTTCCCAGAGGATTAAGATTTTGGGTGAATGTATATATTAGCTCAATTAGCTTAATTTTGGTATGTGGGCCATATCATTCATGTATTCATGGGTATCGTGCCGAGATCGTTAACCCAGTTTATATCGCGTATCGGTATTTAACTTGCCTCACAAAAACACCTTGCATTGTCCTCATTAACCGTGATCTAGCTTCTGGCATATTTGTTTAACCAGAAGTGGTCACCTCTTCATTGTTAATTAATATTGCCAACCTTGTATATTTCATAAACGACGAGTTGATAGACGGGTTCAATAAGACTCTGTTAACTAACTTAACACCCAGATTAGGTTAAACAAACCCAATGATGAGGCTTTATCAAATTGAGAATGTCATTGTACTCCATATTGCCCCCCATCTTTGATTTTAAATCTATGGTCGTCAAATTCAACAACCCCCATCGTCATTACTGCACTTTCTGACACCTTTGTCGCTGTTGACGTTATACTGTAGGTCGCAGGGAGTGTTTCACCATCGAAATGACGTCAGCATTTTTTTGTTCAGAGTGCGATATACTCTGTATACCGCGTCATGGGTCGTTTGGTTGGACACCTTACAAGTAAATATACTTGTATATAGTTTATAAGCCTATGCTGGTGATAGCTATAGAAAATTCCACGTTATAAGAGAACACTGGTTTATGCGCGCATCTATTGTACTGAACACATCAACATTTGTGGAAATTGGTTAAATTGTTTAAAAAAATCAGTTTGGACTGCACGACAACACACTCCGTAGATGCTCCGTAAATACTGTGGTCCAAAGACGAAGGAAAGGGGATCTAAATTTGTCATCACCAAATCTGACTAGGTCGGATCGCAGTCAGATATCATAAGAAATAACTTTGGTACTAAATTGTTTTTAGATTAATTTCGGGATCACTGATTCGCGACATCCATTACCTACCGTATGGTCCACCTTTACTCGTGGTGGCCGAAATAGCCTACTGTATTTCGTTTCGCTATATAGTTAAAGATGGGGAGTGTGTACATTGGGTTTACAATGGCGTGCCGCCCTGTATTGAGTGTCTTGTGTCTATAAGTAGGCCTTTTCTGTGGAGATAATAATAATACCGTCACTGTTTGTGCGACCCTTAACAGTACACAAAGGTATACTTAATCCGATTTAACCTATACAGAGGACGTGTAACCAGAGAAGGATAGTGACCCCACGAGTATGCAGTGTCATCCCGGTTAACGACTTCCTCATTACAAACACATCTCCAGTATTTTTGTGTGAACTGCTTGTAATATAGGCTTGCTTGATCCATTCTATGCGAAAATGAAGACCACACATAGAGATCTGTCTCATTAAAAGCCAAAGCCTAATGTATAAGGCTACTAGTAGTTTATATACTATAGAGAAGTGTACATGCACGGACGGCTTAAAGTGACAACAGTTGTATATCACAAACTATGTAGCTAAAACTTATTGGGAACTGGATAGCACCTATTCTCTGGGTCGGATAACAGGTGCGTATTTTTCAGGACAAATAAGAATAATTTCCATGCATTTTAGCCATTTTTATGAATATTTTACAAAATTACCCGTATATTGGTATACTGGGAAAAAAATATGCATAACCGAGTAGCCCCCTTAATTAATTGTTTATACAGATATTACGAGCATACGGGCACGCATGATGTGTCTTTAGTCACGTGCATTGATGTATTCATTCTAAAAGAAGAATCCACGTGTTTATTTAAAAGAACAATTCAAATAAAGCCATACGAACAAGGACAATACTGTTATCATACGGTACGCAATTAAAATGATCGAAGCAAATAGCTTGTCTAGGTTTGCATGCCCTCCAATTACATCGCCAATGGGTAGGAGGTGGGAGCTATGGGCACGTGTCATCCGTGTACCACCCCTTCCCTTCACATTGTTGGAATATCAGAAACTCTTCTTAAATCCAGCTTATTAATTGTTCATTAATTGACCACCTGGTGTGTCAGCGATATTGCAGTAATTTGGTGCAGTATAGTGGAACAAAACTGCCTGCCATGTGTTCAGACCCCGTCTGGGTCAGGTTAAGAATTAAAATTTACCTTACTGCCTTCAGTTGGTGCTCAGCATAAAAACATATAGGCAATCGTGCCAGTGCTGAACCTATACATTGCTAAATATGGGCTGGGTTATTAACATTGCTAAATATGTGCTGGGTTATTAGCATTCAAGCTCATCTGTTCACCGTTGACGACTTTAATTTGAACCCTTATATTACTATTTACATACGGTACTTAATAATATCGTAGCAGGATGCATTAATTAAGTTCGCTCTCGTGACCTTTTTGCATCCGACCCGCTGAGGTCTCTCTTTAAAGGATTTAGGAAACCCAAATCGACATATCCGGTTTATAATTTCAAAATCGAGACAATTCCCTATCAGTTGCTATGCTGAGAGTTACCACAACAGTTTCCTACACGGATTATGTGGCCATATGGCATGTTGAGTATGCGGTCAAGACTGCTATTCGAAGACCCAGGGATCTTAACCCCGGGGTCAAAATGCATACCAAACTTGCCACAATTTTCGTCACCTAACACGACTTTTGACAGGCTATACATTGCCACCAAATTAACTGCCTATCCAGGTAACAATTTGCACTTCCTGGACACACCAGTACCCCGCAATGAATTTCCGTTTAAAGAGAGGATTGAACATTTCACGTTTAATTTTAAAGCAAGCAATACATTACTGATTACAATACATTACTGGTTCATATACAAATAAATAATTATTTTTCATTTCATGATTAATAAGTCATTGTCTTCCTTACAAATAAGGAAATGTGTCCCGAAAATTTTAAAAGTAGAATGAAATTTGGAGATGTTCAACACAATTTCTGAGACGGAATAAAGGTTTTAACAACTTTAATTTGCATGAAAAAAATAAGCAAACCAAATAAAAATGTACCGCTCGCGTATACTTGCGTATAAATTTTATATGATTCTATACTTTTATACTGCACTTTTCAACAGCCCTACGCCTTTTACTCTCCGCGAAAAATTGAGTTGCCAGTACCTCTACACCGGCAAATTGAAAAGCTTTATTAAACGGGCTGGCTAAGCCACTTTTAGTAACTTAGCATTAAGCCCAGTCCATCCCGCCCACTCAACATCTAAGAGATCATCTAAAATTACTTTAAGCCTCACCTAATCATTAACAGTCATGCCATTGACAACAAAAACAATAGGGCACATCTACTGTAATATTAATCATGGAGCATCTACCAGTTCAATATGACAGTAATTCAGATATTGTTTCTAAGATTTTGTGTTTACAAACTATGTTGAGCGATTTAACATTAAGCCCCCACTCACTCGTGAATATTAATGAGGTAAATGTTAGTGTCATGAAGCAATGTACCTCTCATCATCTAACATCACGGAACCAAGTATGACGCAGATCGGACATACATCCTTAACATGGTGTTACCCTGTAATGTGTCATGTTGGTCTTTTCTGTGAGTCTTAGGACCTTATTACAGATAAAGGCCAGATTTATTTTGGATTTCTCATGTTAGGAGTCCTGACACCAAAATGTCATAATTTGGACCCTTATGTATGGGATGAGTCATATGCTATGAAATAGGCTAATATGGATAGGCCTATGCTAGTTCCGTCTTGTACTCTCCATACAAAACCATCCCGGAATTTCCTGCTTCGGGATGGCTATATATACGGTTTCGACCTTGGGGTTTATAGTTATTCGCACCGTATAAACCCCGTGAAGGACAATTTCTCAATTGCTATACGAATCACCGGGTTGGATTCGACGGACGGCGAACCGTGTGGCGTCGGTTCTCATAAATGCTACATTCTGATCGTTTACAGCAGCAATTGTTATGAGTCACACATGCAACCGAAAATAAAGCTCACTGTAGACCTGCGTGCTACCGTGACAGAGGCATTGTGCATTAACAGTATATGCCTATGTCAATTTTCGCAGGAAAAAAATCATTAAGGCAGTTTAGGTTGCTTAATTTAAATACAAATACCGATCGATTGTTGCCACACAACGTTCAATCATTTGTCCGAACATTTCCATTATACATTTGCTGTACATTGCCATTCAACTTGGCCTACACACTGAGAAGCGCGACTAGTAATAAATGGAAGTATAAGAAAATGGCCGACAATTTGAAACCACGTTTATCAAATTATCGGCGAGGAAAACAATGAACTTATTTAGGGCTGGGATCTATAGCAGTTAGTCTGACCAATTCCATGGTCATATTATACCAGCCAACCTTGCCTTCTCAAAACTATTATGAACCAGCCATCATTATGGTAGGAACGGTCAAGGACTTATGATCACGCGAACGGTGTATACAGTAGATGGCGGCTTATATGCGTGCAATCATCCAGACATTTTGGTGTTATCTTTTCTTATTTTTTTTATCAGTACTATTCATATCAGACGAACGTCATCACAGTTTATAGTGGGACCACCGGTCATGAAATCGAAGCTAGTGTTATATACTAATGTTCAGATTGAGGTATGTGACCTCTCAAGTTGTGTTATAGGAATTCGTGAACACTATCGACTTCAACCCAGCTATATAATTAAGATGGCTGAAAGGTCTCCACGGAGCCAACTATATTTAATTCACTATGAACATATACTTCAGATGTGCGAACTTGCCGGATTTTGTGCCATACGTTCAGTGGTTAGTGAGAAAAAATAAATTGCCTAAATAGGTTCTTCCTGACGCGCTAGTCCCTCAAATTAGTTGATATACACAGGTCATTGGAGGTCACTTCCTCGAACACTGCTACCATTGACGAAACCTGCCATAGCCTGCGTTGTCAGGATTTGTTCTGTCATACTCCATAAACCACGTATATGTCATGGAAGAATCGAACGTTTGTCAGACAAGATTGCTGACCTTTGGCTTCCTTTCAGGTACATTGGTAATCTTAATCGATGGTCAAAATATGTGAGAGTGGCCCCAGGGAACCCCAAATTGATGTAAATAACAAATATTTTCTTACATTTTGTCGTCTTCTCCTTCGGTATGTGAGGGTTACATATGTGAACTAATTTAACGTGGCACGCATGGGTATGAAGCAGAAGGCCACAGTATCCTTTATCAGAACCGAAAAAGACTGACCATATCGAATACTTGTGCTAACGAAATTACTTCCACCCTACTCGAATACCTCTTGATACAATGAAGGTATTTTATGTAAGAAGTATTTTTGCATTCCTCTGATACTGTTGACATATGGGGGAGGTTACTGCGGCAATTTCGACGGAGTCGCTCCCTAGACGTCCTGCCAACGATCGCCGCACTATTACTTCGTTACCATTGCGTCCAACTGTGCCAAAACATACTTGACGCCTTTGAAATTATTTTGTCAACTGGGACGTCCTTCGGTTCCGTCCTGCGAGTTAACGAATTTGGTTTCGTTAATGGTCAACTCGTCACTAATCAACGCAGTGCTATAATGAAGTGGCGTGACGTCAGCATTGCTTATGACGACGCATTTAGTTATGTGTTTGAGTGTACAAACCAAATGCATTTTATCATAAAGATTCCTAGTTGGAACTATAACTATTGTGTGATTACAAAGTACACATTTCACTAATTTAGGCTGAATTAGTCAAAATTAGTCAAAACTGAATAAACACAATTATCGTTATTTAAGAAACAAAAAACGTCCAAAGGGATCTTTGGGCTCCAAAGGCAAACCTGTAATGTGATAATAATATCATATACTATATAGCAAACACAACTTAAAACAACAAATATACATAATTAAAAATTTATATTGTTCATGTAACGTCAACGTCAACTTCAATTTACATGGTCCTTAAACAGTTAAAGCCGGATGTAATATGGGTTAGCGAAAATATATTTGTGCAATCATCACGTTTATAACGTTCTTTGCTGGTTTGACGTCGCAGCCCAGAAAATTTGTCATGTACACCAATGAGGGAGACAGTATATCAAAGCATCGTTGTTTATATCTTTATAAACAAACGCCACTTAAATAGCTTTTGTTTTCGAATCTGTTAGCGTTTTTTGGTTTCGGTGTTTATCGGTATGGTTAAACGCCCCTGATGAAAATAGTCGTAATTTGTTGTTTGTGTCCGGCTCGCAAGTTTGTCTTGTTTCGCTCTCATATTTTTGAGCCATTCATTTCGAATGTTGTAGGATTTTGATCGCAACTCACTGTATTGTTAAACTACGTGCTGTACCCATTTCATTTCTTAACAGATGCGCTGTATTGTATAAGACATGAAACGGCCAAGTAACGCCCCAGAAATGTTAAACCCAGCAACGTTAGTAAACAATGAATCTTGGTGGATAGCCCTCTTTTATTTATATGTTTTAATCCTACCCCAAAAAATACGACAGGTGATGTGGCCGCAATACGGCCTTATATGTGTAGTGAATATATTCGTTATTCACGATACGAATGAAACTATACAACAAATACTAAATCAAGATGAATAAAAATGAGATACAGAAGTGCTATCCAACCTTGGTGGCAGATGGTGGCATATAGTGTTGAACTATAAGTGAATAAAACCAACACAAATTGAATTGAGATGACAATATAGTAGACTTTCAATATAACCAATGTAGTAGGCTACATCATTATTGTATACTATCGTATTTACCATATTTAGAACATACATATAATACCGGTACACATTGTGATAATAATGCATAAATAAAGCATGTATATTATATATAAAACTTATGCTATATCTAAAATATTATATCTAAATATTACACTGGGTAGTTCTTATTGGTTCCCCATGCTCCATCAATAAACAATTAGTATTTTGGCTAATTAAAACCATGTGTTGTATATTATTGCTGTACTGTCTGACGCTAATAGATTTTTCGTGATCGATGACCTCCACATGATGTGTGGTGGTCACGTTCGCGCAATCGAGGAGTTAGCAATGGACGTTATGGAATTTCTTCCTTTTTAAAAACAAAATAACACAAACACCACACTGTGTACGGTACGGAAGATGAATCTGCCTACAACATTGCCACGTTTTTTTACTTTGGATAAGCTTCCAGATTATGCTAAAACTGCAGTGTTATAGACCGTATAGACTCTCGCCCATTTCACAAAAAATACTACATCCATGACATTTGTGATTTGTCATAGCCCCATATCCCATGAATGTGGTGTGAGAGTTATTTAACTTTAGAGTAATGCCATTTTCCTTGGACGTTCTAAAACTGCAGATTGTGCTAAAACTACAGGGTTAATGACCGAATGGACTCTCGCCCATTTCACAAACATACTACACCTATGAAATTTGTGATTTGTCATAACACGATTTTGTATATGATTAACTACCGAGTATGCCACATCATTTGGTAAGGTCGAACATATATTTCTAAATCATTTACAACTATATATGGAGCCAACCTGAGCACTGATTGGTGCTGTGATATTTTTTCCGAAACCATAAATCAGCGGGGTCCGTGGAATTCCATCCCTTCAACAGTTGTAGGGAAGCTTAAGTCTTTTATGTTATTCGTTAGATAACAAGAGACGTGCTTTCGTCTAATGAGGTCAACAGTTGACACGATGGACGCACGCACTAGTGGGGCACCCTTGTTTGATTTCTCTCTGTACATGTGTCAGTGTGCGTTTTTTAGTTGGGAGTGGTGTAACAAAACACAAATATAAGGCGCCCTGCAACTTTTTGAACAATGTATATTGTTGTGAAAATTTACTTTATTATGAAAATGAACTTTCCCATGCGCTAAATCTGTGTAACTTTCTTTTTTCTCAATAGAATTTATGGCTCGTCGTCGGCTCCGCCTTTCACATATGACCCCAACCGCCAACATTCTCAAGTATATCCATGGCCGAAGATGGACGCAACGGCCTGATAATTTCGCGGCAGCCTCTGCCGATATCGCATTTACTGACTAGCTCAACCAGGTCGAGTAAAAGCCACCCATCCCTTCAAGCTCTGGAGTCAGTCTCGGGGCGGACTGCCCCAGATAACGACTACTGTGATCTCCCCCCTACCAAGGACGAGGGGACGAATAATAATGACACCCCTTCACATTCTCCAACTCATTCAATAATTTCTTCTGACCAACGCTCATCGGACAGACAAAAGGCAAAATTCATCATCGTACCGTCGTCAGAGAAATCGCCAAAGGCTCCAGCGAAAGTGCTCAAAGTGGTGAAACGAGAAAGCAGTCGAACTAGCGATACATGTGTGAATAGTCAAACTGCGTTGCACGTGGAAGGGAAAGGTGCGGACCTATGTATTTACTGTGGGCTATGTCGTTGCGAACGATGTCGGGCCAGCAATAAGTTACCTCGGAGCTGGTTGTGTAATTCGAGGTGTTTGTGTTCGCCGGATAGCATACTCGATTACTGTACATGTGTATGCTGCGTACAGGGGATATTTTACCACTGTGCTGAGGATACCGAAGACGATTATCGTTATGTGGATGAACCATGTTCTTGTAACCCGCATAAACGTTGTCTACGATTCTCGTGTATGGGGATCCTCTCATTAGCCCTGCCTTGCTTGTGGTGCTACTGGCCCGGCCGCGGATGCCTGGAATGTTTACGCCTGTGCAAAGCCCAAGGTAGGAAAGGTTGTGAATGCGTGGATAAACCCATAAAGGTTTAATTTAAACAAGGACATTTACCTACATGTAGATGAAAGAATGGTGCTAGGTACAGGAATTATCCAATTACTCCAGATCTGGATGGCAGTCATCACCGGGTTCGAGAGCGGGCAAATCCCTGATTGGCCAGTTTACGGAGACTACCATTGCAACTACAGATGTGTTACGCCATGCGGAGGGACAATGTTATCTGGTGTGGAAGGAATAAAAAATTCAAATATGGTTTATGCATCGCTTAGAGGTAAAAAGTATTTCATTTTACCACTCAGAACTTGTGTTCACCGAACTTACCCAGTGAGGTGACTATTGGTCAGTGGCTCTAGTTTTGATGTAATAACGACATGGATTAATCTTTACACCTCTACATAAGGAAGGTTCATCGGGCAGCTTTAAGGAAGTAAGAAACCATGTTTAAATGAATCCATCTACATACTATTTAAAGTGTACAATTACCGACAGCAATAAGCCTTATCCCAAACCTCATCTTAATTCTGCACAAGTGCATAATATAAGTATACAGTTGACCAGGAAGATTTACAGGATATTGGCTAATGGATTATGGGCTAAAATTGTTTGTATTGGTATACATGTATGTTCTTTCAAGCTATGGTGATACGTCAACCATCTCTATTTGAATGGCATGCTGCAAATTGTCAGGGGATATGTGATGTAGATAATGGTTTCCTCAGCTTAAAAGCCCGGGTAATTTCTTGTGTGATTTTACGTATAAAAAGATGATGTATCATTAAATTATAAATATTCGCATAAACATATGAAGCAATCTTCCCCTTTATAATATGTGTGTAGGATGATGTCACTTTTATCTTCTGTTGCTTCTTTCCGGTATCGCTTATACTAATGTTAAACTCCTGCAAAGGTAGTAAAAATATACCAGTCAAAGTCTCAAGCGTTAATTATTCACGTTGACATATCGAAATTGCTTATTGACAAGCATGTGGCAGAAGTATAAATCGATACAACCAAACTCAAAGACGATTACATTATTTTGCCCAGACTCTCTCTCCATTTTGCCCAAACCTCACTATTTGCTTAAAAAGACTTCTAAAAAATCTGTTAAGTTTAAAACCCATGAACGACATATTACATGTAGATTTTCCTTATGTAAAGGTGTGTCGCTTCAAAATCGTAATTATGTGGTATCATGTAGATTGTTTTTACGTGTGGAAGGCATGCTTTAGAATTGGTGGTAATATTTTATTGTTTTAGCAGTTACAGTTTTACCACCGCTCAATAAATTTATTTTGTCATCTACGACGTAGAATGACGCTGTATTCAACACGCATCTTTTAAGCTTTGTGTAAGATATACTGTTGTATATGTAGATATAAACGTTATATATGTGTGTATATATATGACAATGTACAAACGTGGTAAATCGATATATACTTTAATGAACTTTATACAGTTGAGCACGTGTAGAGAAATGTGTCTCCGTTAATTTTAAACAGTTAATGAACTTGATGATGGATTAATTAAAGATAATTCGTTGCACAATCCACGTTTCTTTCATAGTCTGCGGTAATGTACACTGCGAAATAGGTTAAAGAAATAGGTCTACACAGATTGGTGGATGGTTGCCCAGCGATGATGTTTAAGAAATAGTACAAACATATATGCAATATTATGCCATCGTCACATGCGCCGATGTGCTGTCATGTTGTACGACATCTTATGTACAAATACGTAACATGCAGTATGGCTGTCATATAATGTGAAGCAACATGTTACCCCATCAACAGTTAAGTTAACGTTGGTTCAATATACGTTCGTCTATGAACAGCCGCGTATCTACGTCAACAATGACGTTAGTGAAATCGCGGTGGGGTACTTACACAAAAAATATATACACGGTTCTGTGTAACCTACTTCGTGAGTAACAGCAGACAGCATCAATGTAAGGGATGGGGGGGGGGGGGGGG
>JAODFY010000022.1:336-11956 GCA_027580055.1 Paracaudina chilensis | reverse complement strand
TATTTCTGGAATCACAAAATTATGATCTTTCGATCTAAATGAACTCCCTCATACATAAATTGGACCGAATTTTAATTTTAATCTATTCAGACGACCTTGCTGAAAAGAGTTAAAATTTAGTGTTTATGGTGTAATATCACATACAGGGAGAGAATCTAATATAATTCAAGACATATTCTGACATTTAGATGATAGGGTGCAATCGACTAGAGAAAACACTCCAATGTCCACTTCACTGATGTTTTTTTGGTGATAAAATGACTTCATACCCAAAGCAAATTACATTTGATAATAATAGTTAGGTCTACTTTGATTCGTAGAGAATCCCTCTTGGTGTACGACAGGGGTGTGGATCAGGGGGCTACGGCCCCTGTCGGGAGGTGTAGCCCCCCGGGGGAATTATGATTTCGTCAGGTAGATGTATAGGCCCTATGGGTGGCGGACTGCCTCAATGATGTAGGCCTACACTATATAACTAAAAACAAATGAACAAATTGGGATACACCCTCACGAGCTGAATTTGCACTGTCTCCATTCACTGCTTAATTAAGTGATATAGGCCTATGACTGTAGATAAGTATAAATTTTTAAATTGCGCATACATGTAGTTATGTTTTGTTTGAAGACGTGGCCCTAATGTTATGTCATCGAAAATTCTGTCGCTGATATTGATCAAGCTTCCCTATAAGACCAAAATGTAGGGTTGTGGCACGAAATGCTAGGCACAACAAGTATCGGTTATTCTGTGCCACCTTCAACCTCAGTGAATCTCGTGTTTTTATTGATGCCATCAATCGGGGCATTAAAGGCCCTCTTCTCTCACCTGATCAATAAGGTATTGTACAGTTGGCTCAAGTGGACCATTACAAAATTACTGTACCCAGGTATAGAAATTATCTTATGGATGAGAGACATTGACCTTTAAGCTGTGGTAGGGTTGTCCATTAAAAGCCCACTCTTCATAACATCAGGCACAATTTCAGTTGAAAACAAGGGTACAGGAAACTGGTTGGGCTTAACATTAAACTCTTGCCTCTGAATAAACCATAGAATGGGCCCCACCCCTAAATTAAACTTTAGGAAGGGGAGGGTTGAGAAGGACCAGTCCATACTAGTTCAGATTTGTACAAGGCATTTTGTATACTTTTTATATATATTTGTATACTTTGTGAAATGATTAGAATAGGGATCTTGTGTATACTTATTTTATTGTACTGGGTTAGTCTTGATTTAGGACTTGACCCTGAAGGATGATTTAGCATTAAGTTCCATTTGCCATATAGTTTAGCATGCAATGACAAACTAAAGGAACTAATTTGTTTATACTAATGAATATTAATTAGATCAATAATATGGCAAGCAGTCGCATCTCTGCCAAAAATAATGTAATTGGTAGACATTGGTGGGATGCCATTGCACTGTTTGGCTCTGGTGGCCCAATGAAACAAAAACATGTTTTCTCAATGCAAAGCACCGATCATTTATTTTGAAAAATCGAAAATGTACAATGTCACTAGAACTAGAAGCATCCTGATTAAAATGAAGGAAAAAAGATACATAAACAATCAAAAGAGCAATAAGCTTGGGCGATATTTGAAATTAAATCCATAGACAAATACATCACCCAAGTTTCTCTGAGTTTTGCACATAAATAGAGGTCGAGGCATTCTGCCGTTTCTATGTTCCAAGAACATTATTATCCACATGGGGAAACAGAGTTACAACTGCATGTCCTATATAAGCGTCACATATCGCCCAATCCTAAAACAGCAAGGTTCAGAGCTTTCCACTTGTCTTAGATGGAGCCACTTTCATACTTGAATGGGATGACAAGGCCTGTGTCTTATGCTCAAGGCAAGTGGAAAGCTTCCTACATCCTATCTACACAAAATGACCACACAGGTCTATCTTTAAGCAACTACATATCATCAACTTATGCCAGGGATCCATACCGATAAAATACAGACTTGGTCTGCAAACAGAGGTTACAATGGTTATCAGTGTCAAGAAACCTTACAATACCTAACAATACTGACAGGAATGAAAATCGATGGTTTTGATACAAGAAAAGACAACTCACTTTAAAAATATGGTAAAATTGACTTATCTGTACACATTTGGTGCTGCTCCCCATAATCAATGAAGCCCAATTTGACATGCAATGCTTTGTTTTTTTCCCCGATGATTTGAAGCATGTAAAATACATGCCAAATTTACAGCACAAACTGGGCTGCACAGATTATTCATTAAAAACTTCTCTGGGATGCTAAAAAAATGGATTTTGAGAAAAGATCAAATGAGAATCTAAAATGTCACTAAATGCCACAAATATTAAATCAATTCTCCATCTATCCCATTTAACATGCGAACAATCAATGCATATACAAATTTGTGTGATATTGATATTAAGTGAATCATCTCTGCAGGTCATTTTAAACATGTAGCTTCAGTGTTAGCAATAATCGAGGCCAGCAACAGAAACGTCTTCGAACAATTTTAACTTGTGTGTAAGAATGGCCCAAAAGCTTACTCAGTAAAGTCAATGCTATGAATGTTTTAAACATCAATGAGGTGGGCAGGGGGCAGCTCACTGAGGACAAGGGGGTTACGGGTAGGAGGGGGACTAAGAAGCAAGCAGCTTAATCACTGTCGCTGTCACTCGAGGATGATGATGATGAGGACGAGGAGGATGATGAGCTGCTAGACGACTCTTTCTTCTTCTGGGCCACCTTGGCTTTGTAGGCCTCCATCGCCTTCATGTACCTCTCTTTGTCTTTGACAGCCCCCCTGTCGTACTTTGCCTTCCTCTGGGGGTCTATGACTTTCCACTGCTCTGACAGCTTCTTGGCGACCATTCCTACGTTCCAGTCTGGATGGTTTGCTCTCACAGCCGCCCGCTCATCGTTGCTGTACAGGAAGAATGCGGACCTGAAAGGAGAGCAAAGTACAGAAATCGTGGTGACGACATTCAAACAGGGATTGTAGGTAAGATACGACCTCTCCTATTATAAAAATATTAGAGCACTTGACAAGCAAGGTACAAGGTGTAAATTGATATGCACTCTGTCATGATTGATGTACTGAAGGAACCGGCCTTCGAACTACGAAATATATAAAAATATTGAAAAAAACCTACATTTGCACACATAAAATCCACCATAATATTCCCTTAACTGCATTGCATGCTGCAATTATCCGGGTGGGAAATGTCTGGGGAATTGTCCTGGGGAGGGGGAGGTGTCTGGTCATGGTTATGATACCACTACCGTTTCAATGTCAGGGCATGTCAAGAACCCTCTCTTTGTTACTTGAAAGCAAGACCATCTTGTGGAGTGATTCCTTGCATTTTGAATTGTACTGACAATGAAAATGCAATATTTTAAGTGATAATATTACCCTAAAGGGCGATGAGATAATGATAGCACTACTCTGAATCTAAATCATTTGATGTATAAATATCAACACACCATCCGCTTCACCTAAATTAAACAAACACCAAATTTACACCTTATCAGTTTTAAATGCCTTTCCCACTGGCACAATGCATTTTGGTCCAGTCAGTCACTAATCCAATAATAAAACCACAAAAAAAAAAAAAACCATCTCTGGATAGCATTACCTAAGGCCCAAGCTAATTGGTGTAAATTGGGTTTACAGAACAAATATGACCTCTGTAAACATTTGCGTTCTCCAGTTATTGATATTACAAGGTATTCACACTTGACTTCTCTCGACTTCAAATGACCTTGGAACAGCACCAAAAACAGGGCTCTAGTACCCAATATGGGCAACACACAAGTCGCATATGATCTCTGTAGACACTTGCGTTCTCCAGGTTTTAACTCTTTGACCTCTGTCGACCTCAAACAACCTTGAAACAGCACCAAAAACACACACATACACAATGACAATTACTTACAAGTTCCTCTTGGGTGCATTAGGGTCCTTCTTCTTTCGCTTCTTGCCCTTCTTTTTCTCTCCCTTGCTGGGTTTGTAGTGGGACATCTCCTTCTCGTAGCGAACCTTGTCTTTGTCTGCATTTTCTTGGAATGGCTTCTTGTCATTGTCATCCATACTCTGTCACAAAACGAAAGGTGTAAGGGTATTGCAATTAATTGGGTTTGAGGTGGTGTCTACAGATGGTGTGTGGTTGTGGTGTGGCACTATACGGGTTTGGTTTTTAGTGGGGTGGGGGTCTGATGTGAGAGTCTGGTGAACATGACCAAAGCATCCTCCCACCAAATATGATAGCAATGCCAAGTAATCCTATTCCTAGCGCATAGTCTATGGATCAGTGGCATGTAGGGAGATCTACCACAAACACTTTTATCAATATCCCAACCCCACATGTCATTTAGTGGCACATTTTTCTAGGGTGGGGGGGGGGGGGTAGGAGTACCTGCCAAAAGTTTTTTTTTTTTTTAACTGCTCTTGACCACTAAGAGGATCAACCCTGTTATACAACATTTATATTATATTAATCTTTGTCCAAAATAAAAATACAGACATGTTGAGGTTAAATTTCATTACAAATTTCAATGAGAGTACCATTTGCATTTATGTAACATCTGTTAAAATATATCCACTGAAAGGAGGGACACCTTTTATCTTTTTTTTTTTTTTATCCATTTTGAAAACCCATTATGCAACAATTGGTTACACAAAACAGACCTGTTACCATACATACTGGGAATGCACAGCCCTGGAAATACAAGGATCATACGAGTATGATACCAAATGGCTTTTTTTTTTTTTATGTAACCATAACATATCACTTTACTAAGCGGACGATTGGGCATTTTATGGGAACAGTAAAAAATTTGATGGCTTACTAAAACATTTTTAGAGATCGTTAAAAAATAGATGCCATGCTCAAGTTCTCCACATGATCATATTACAACATTAGACCAATTAAAAAAAACACTTCACATCCTCCACCTGCTTCCTTTTCATTTATTTATCCCCCAAAATCAATGAAAAAATCTATCCAAAATGGAATCCAGAATACACAAAGTTGTCAATAGTGCTAACATCACTGTGCCTGACACTAAGCATGCCTCTAACAATCATAAAATGTTTTCAGAAAATTGCCTCTTGTGCCCACTACCTTGAAATTAGAAAATAAAATCATGTTGGAAAATCCAGTTGAGAAATGCTTATCCTTACTTTGTCATGTATGGTGGATAATTTTATGCCCACAAACTAATGCTCAGTACATACCTTCCACAAAGCGGCACATTCTTTAGAAAAATCTGCAAAAACTAGTTTCTTGCCCGCAGAATGCACATCATAGTTCCTCCTCCGGTCCTGAACGAAGAAAGCATATGCCCCCATGCGTCCCTTGGGCTTCTTGGAGTCCTTGTTACTACGACCCATGGTCTATTCTTACTGTAAAAATAAAATTAAAAAAAAATAAAATTATTAAAAAAAAATGTACCAATAAATATTATATGTACCAGTAAATATTATATGTACCAATAAATATTATAAGCTAAATGTGAAAAATGTACCAATAAATATTATAAGCTAAATGTGAAAAATGCTTATTACCTATTGTTATGGTTAGGCCTTCTCACAATTTAACACAACTTAAAAACCAATTAAACACGAAACTACAATTGTCTTTATATGGACACCAAAATGTGTAATTTGTAAAGTCATCCAGCCAAGCACCTGTCCTAGGCCAGTCAACTTCACAATAACAAAGAAAATCCATATGGTCACTGCATCTAGTTAATTAATTTACCTGGTAAAAATATCCTAAATTAAAAATACCCAAACCAATTTACCCCCCAAATATCCCAATTTAAAAAGAATCTTAGATAAAGCACCCTCTTCAAAAAAATGGCGCACAAATACGAACCCAACAAAGGTAGGTATCTCCTACGCCTACAATGCACACCAAGCTAGGCTATATCCTATGTCATTGTGTGACGTATTCAATTGATCAACCATCAAACGACACAAAAAAACATGGAGGAATGACGCCATGCCCGAATCAACAATTTTGCATAAAATATTTCTGTACACTAGAGCTCGAATTGGGCGCCTAAGATGCGAGAAATCGACTTATTTTCGACGTCAAAGTTTCACATACAAGGTGTACAGTTCAATATTAACAATAATACCAGTCGTTAATGCAGATACATTGGGCCGTAAGTTGAATTACACAGTGAAGTTGAAGGCTGCAAAATGGCTGGCGAGTCGGGGTCAAACAAAGCCTGAAAACAACACCCCGAAATGACGCCTACAATTTTCACCCAACCAGTCATTGATTTTAAACCCATTTCTAACGATTTGAATAGAATTGTAATAAAAAAATATCACTAATCATGACTAAAATGTCTTTAGAATAAAATGGTAATACATTTTGTACGTGAAATAAGTCAACGATGAGAGTATGTGGAGAAAATCACGGCAAGAATATACGAACATTTGAACAGCGTAGTAGCCCTATCCATACAGTTAGGCCATTGGAAAACGCGGGAGGCACCACCGATACAGAATTTTAGAAGTGAAAAAACTTCTTAAATAAACAATACTATCCGATACAAATTGGTTTTACCAAATGGAAAATGGTTGAAATTAATTAGCGAAAAACGAAGAATGATGCAGCCAATTTTTTAAGGTAAAAATAGGACAATAATGCGGCAAAGGCCGGAACCCCAACCGTAATTTTTTAATGTCAGTAACCACTCAAAGCAACAAAAAGAGATTTCGCTACAAAACTTTCTCAACGATGAAAAACACCATTACTAGCGATTTACAAAGGAGAAAAATACGTAATAATTAAAGAAGAGTAGTTGTCATAAATTTTAACTATCTTTCTACGAATAAAAAAATCAAATCTGTAAACTTACCTGTAATTTCTAATACAAAAGGTATAGCAGCAGCAGTATTCGTAATACACAACGATAGAAGTATAGTACAGCGTATGGTATGTATATACAGTGCTACACGTTTACATATATGCTTAACCCACGCTACTTATGCGAAGGGACGCTGTAGACTGCGGTGAGGAATTTAGAGGTCGCTGATTGGACAGTTTAAAACGGGAGCCTTTGAGTAGCCAATGAAAGAGCTCATAACTTCGAGACAGAATCTTTTCTAAGGGCAAGTTATCATTCACGTGACATTGCGAAGCGGTAAGATTTCAAAAGGGGCGGAGCGTGTGATAGACTGTCGCGAGGAAGCAACAACAGGTTCACGGTTGATCATGTGTTATGACACTGGAAGGTTGGAAAGATTTTTTTTAGGATGGGGAGGGTGTGGTGGGTCCGCAGGGGGAGGGAAGGTGGCTCATGAGCAAACAGTATTTTGATTAATTGTGGAATTAAATGCAGTTATGAACACTACAACAACAAATACCACAATACCATATGATTAAATAACTGATGAACCGGGATTTGCAGGGAATATGAAAGTCACGTGACAATGTTATAGGCTCACCCACCATTAAATCTATATGGGCTTCTGTCATAGTTTTAGTAGGCCTAGTTCTTAAAAAATAAATTTTACAAAACATTACACGCGCGAAGTTACATCAGTTTAATCAAAACCTACCAAAAATGTTCAATTAACTCAGCTGAAATAGATAAGAAAATTGGATTAAAATACCCTCTCATATTCATTATATTATAGGAATAACTAGTTAGCCGAGAACTCGAGTAACTTTGATACAGGCTTCATTGTCTTTAACGTTACCCCTCGGTCGTTAGACAATTAATTAAGAGCATGGTGCAGTGGCTTGTCCATGATGTTTTGGTGGGTGGGGGGGGGGGGGAACAGCTACTGAACGGCAACATTTTGGTCTAGGCCTATACAATATGGGCCCTATATAGGCCTACTATATGTAACCGCGAGCAGAGCGCCTACATGAGTAACCTTTGTAAAGACGTTTTCGGCGAAGTAATTCCGTTTTAGCCGCCGCTAACTAGTCTTGCCCCTCTCATTGCGTACCGTATGCCCTGGTATCCGTCCGCCTTATTAACGCCTTCGGACATATATCCGCGAGTTTCATTACAGAACGGCCAATCAAACGAAGAGACTCAGCAGGTTCTACTACATGAGTAGACCTATGGGTCTCTTCTTCGTCGTAATTGATTCGCTTTAATTTCTGTAGTGAAACTCGCGGCTGTTCCCTACCTGCATTTACTCCCCTGTGTCTCTTCGTCGTTTGATTCGCGTTCAGTAATAAAACTTGCGCTGTTCCCTACTGGTACTTACTCCCCTTTTGGCTACGACTACACAGATACCAGGGCATACCGGTACGCAATGAGATCGGCAAGACTAGTTTAACGGCGGGTAAACGGAATTACTTCGCCGAAAACGTCTTTACAAAGGCTACTACAGAGCGGGACATTACCAGATTATACGCACTGAGGGTAGAGGGGCAAGATAAGTGAGCGGCAGGTAAAACGGAATTACTTTGCCGAAAACGCCTTTACAAAGGCTACTACATCATGGGAAGCATCCACCACGGTACACGTGGTGAGCAATAGTTGCCGTACCAGCCAATGGCGCCCGAAGGGGGGGGGGGGGGGGCTTGCCCCCTGGAATATGTTGAGAACCATTTTTTTTTAAATTATATATACTGCTTAAAAAAAGAAGAGAGAAAATATGAGGGAACAAAAGGATACTGGTTTTTATATATATATACAAATTTCTGATGGTCAAAATCATAAGACGAGATCTCAAAATAACGGATCTGTAAATGCTACCAAGGCCCAGGAAGTGTCTTTCCGACGACCTAGGAGTATTTTTTTTGGCAAAAAGTGTCTTTGTACGCTCCGCCTTAACTGGCGAAGGCGCTCCGCTTAGATATAGTGTCAATTAGTGTGCCAGGCCTATTGATTTCCCCCCTCCCCCTTGCGAAAATTTGCGGACGCACATGGTAGCAGCTTTATTACTGTATGATTGTATCAATGAAAGCAGAATATAATAATGACAAAGCATGATGTGTTCTTCTATATGGGAAGCTCTGTAACACTAAGTGGAAGGGGGAGGGGTGTGGGCACCGTGTATATATAATGCAAGGGCACATATTGGTGCACCACTTGTTTATGAGCAAGCCTATGTAACTTATATAGATCAATCAATGATGAAGATTTTTCTCTTTTTTTACCAAGTATTTTCCAAATTAAACAATAGTTAATATAATATAAACCATTATAATTAGCTTCTAGATCAGTGAGTGGTTTTCAAAGTGACTCTTTAACTGCTGCCCCCTCCCCAGTGGGCGCTTGGAATTTTCAGGGGGTGCTGCTGCATCCATGGATGGTAAGGGTGCTGGCAATGATTTTTTAGGGGAAGGGGGACTGGTGAGTAATTTGAGTAGCAGTGGTGACTTGCATGGGGTAGCTTCCTGCAGTCAGAACAGGTTACCCGTGGTCAGTTGCTGCAGAGTGAGGGTCACAACCAATGTGTTTGTTTTCATTGGGGGCATAGGAGATCTATTTCATTTGTGGGTGAAAATGAAAAAAACAATCCACCATAATAGACATGTTTGCCAAATTTGTGCCTCAAAATTACCATTTTTCAGATGGGAAACCCCCACCCCTCCCCAGTAACCTGTCTCCCATGTCTAACCATCATGAATGTCAGATCACACACTACAAAAGGTTTTAATATGCTTAGGTTTGTAGTAGGCCTATATCCTCATAGTATGCTGCATACAGGTGGATATAGCTTCTCTATAAAATCTTAATTTGCATCAACTTTCATCATCATTCATCTTTAATATTCATTTATATTTTACAGGTATCATGATATACATGATATCAAACAAATTTACAAAGTGCGAGATGTGTCATTCTTTACCGTGGTGCTTCTTTACCTGTCAAAGAGATCTACTATCAAGTTTTTGGTGGCCAAATTATAAGCCATATATGTATATTATTTGAGGGCGCTATCACTCTAGGATGTGATTCCTTCTCTTATAGTCAACTGTAATGATTTCAAGTGTGCAGACTCAGAGTAAAAAATGGTGAGAATATTTGCTTTTCATGTCCTAATTGCTCAAATTCAAAAGAGCCATATATAAGGCTTAAAAGGGTGGTTTAGGAGCAATATGGAACTAAAGAGACAGGCCAACACATTCTTTATATTTGATTATTATGAATAAATTTCAATGTCATTTTATGTCATTATCACATAAACATGATATAAAGACAAAAAGATGTTATATGTTTCTCTACCATTTTATTTTGGAGCATTATTTCATCTTTTCACACTGTATAAATGCTTAATAAATATACACATATAATTTGCTCATTCATTTGGTAAGATGGTTTTATGTTACAATGAGAGGTTAAAGACTGTATACTCTCATCCCAAAAAATAAAATTCCAAATAAGCCAATGCTTCATACATGATAGCAACTGGTGTGACCATTCCAGCCTATTTGGATGGATGTTATTTTAAGGAACTTTCGAACAAAGAAAACTTGAATGGGCTTTGCCTCTCAGGCAAAGCCCTTTGGTTCATGTTTGAAATTCTTAAACTCTGAATTGTATTCATAAAACTCTTGCCTGGATCAGTAGGTCACCATAATATGTGATTCCTATTTGTATATTCATAGTCAAATCAATAATTGCATTTTAGCTGGTTACTAAATTGATGATATAGTACCTTTAAATTATGCAATTGTGAATACGATATTCTCACCAGTGATGGAAATCAATTTATTATTGATTGATTGATCATTATCTATCAGCTCTTACAATCAACTCTCAAACTGAAGATGTTTTGACATGAACAAATATGACATCAAACATGATCATGATGATGGTTGTGCAAAACATGTATGTGATGATGACACCAGCCTGTTTTAATCTAACTCCACTTGAAGTATCTAGATGACCAATAAAATACAATATAGTCCACCTCCCCTGTACCCAGATTGAAGTCTAATCTGATTTCATCCCCCTCCAGAGGGTAAACACCATGGGTACCCAATCTTTGCCATATTTCTAGCTGCCATGAGAATTGATCATAGCAATGTGACCCTCAGAAAGTTTGGCCACCCCCCCTTTAATACACCTAATCAAGTTCCACATTTTATCTTTCCTCCCCCCACACCTGCTTATGGGGATGCAAGTGGACATGGAGCCCCATGACCCAATGAACATACTATGTGGAGCCCTACAGTACCTCCTATGGGATGCACATCACCTCAGTGTTTGCATTAAGGGGAGGGGTAGAGGGGGGAGTTAATCAATTTAAGACAGATATATGCATTGGTGGCACTAGGGGGCATTTTATTGGTCCCCCAGTTGCCCCTCAGATTGTATACTCACTGTCCAATGATGAAAATGCAATATTTTGAGTTATATTACATTATTTATGATGAATTATAATGTAAATGATAACACTATCTGGCATCTATATCATTTGAGAATTCCACACACCCATTGCCCCAAATTAACCATACATATTCACACAACAAATGTTCCCCTCAAAAGTTTCAATTGCCCCTTGCACTTGTATGTGGGAGCGTGGCCTATCGGTAGAGCGTCCGACTGGCTTTCCGGAGGTCCAGGGTCCGAATCTCGAACTGGCCTCTTTAGACTTCTCTGTCGAAGCTGTACTGCAGTTGTTGATGGGGGTTGTCCGCTTCAGG
>JAODFY010000021.1:149955-161788 GCA_027580055.1 Paracaudina chilensis | reverse complement strand
AAGCAGTGTGCTGCCATTTTAAAATGATTCTGATGTCGCCTGTCCACTTGTAACTAAAAACCTTTTGTATTTCTTTAATATCTGTTGTCAAATATCTAAAAAAAAATACACCGTGATTAATTCAAATCAAGTTAATATTATCTTGATCTTTGTAAGATACACCTAAAAATTCAACACATGAAATATACATTTGTAGGTGCATAGCATTCATGAGAGAAACAAAGAAGTGCATTACATTGCTGCTACAGGGGGTTCGATGACATCACAATTTGACCCAAGTCAATTTACATTCTTCGCGGGCACAAAATGGCAGCGCCCTCCTCTGATTTTCAAACATGCATAACTCGGGATGGAAACAATATTTTTCTATACAAATTTGGGAAGATGTCCAACATACACACACATCTGATTCATAGTTCATGAAGACATTTTAAGACTTTCATTCTCCTTTAAGCAGCTGTGACATTTCAAAGTATAGGAGGCAAATTTCAGCGGTGGCCGGGGCGTCGTTAATGGGAAGGGGGACTGTGGGAACATGACCCGAAATGTTGGACCCCTGCGTTCCCCTAAATTGAGATTTGTTATAATAATAACAATGTTATGAATTAAACTTAACAATTTAAATTTAATTAACATAAACATATATAATACGTACACATACTACAAGCACATAAACTTCTACATTTCACGACATTTGAATATACAGTACAAATCAAGGCGATCTAAACGTCGATTCTCTTCCATGGTGGCACGGTAGATGGTCCCATCTGGGTGAATGGCTGTATCGGTAACGAATATATGACAATTCCCATTCTCCGCTCGGATGATTCGCCAGTCGAAAGTCGTCAGGTCGATACCCGGCTTCCTTGACGTGTTAAAAGCCCATCCGATTTTCTGGGCAATGTCGCTGTCTTCATCGGGAATAGGTTTATTGCGAAATAATCGGTGGTCGGGGAGGGCTATATTCATCCGCAGGGATGGATGATTGTAGTTGGGGTAGAACCTCTTTGGTGGGAGAGGGCTATATTCACTTCCGCAGGAATGATTGTTGTTGGGTAGAACCTCTTTGGTCGGGGAGGGCTATATTCGCTTCCGCGGGGATGATTGTAGTTGGGGTAGAATCTCTTTGGTCGGAGAGGGCTATATTCGCTTCCGCGGGAATGATTGTAGTCCTAGTGTAGATTCTCTTTGGTCGGAGAGGGCTATATTCACTTCCGCAGGGATGAATGTAGTCCTAGTGTAGAATCTCTTTGGTCGGAGAGGGCTATATTCGCTTCCGCAGGGATGAAAGTAGTTGGGGTAGAATCTCTTTGGTCGGGGAGGGCTATATTCGCTTCCGCAGGGATGAATGTAGTTGTGGTAGAATCTCTTTGGTCGGGGAGGGCTATATTAGGTCGGGTTGACAAAACTCCTGAAACAATAAAGGCTCGAGTTGTGACCCTGATCCGTGTGTATGCGTTTG
This sequence comes from Paracaudina chilensis, assembly GCA_027580055.1. NCBI lineage: Eukaryota > Metazoa > Echinodermata > Holothuroidea > Molpadida > Caudinidae > Paracaudina > Paracaudina chilensis. Next base: position 160,326 of record JAODFY010000021.1, on the reverse strand, counting down.
GGTACACCGAAACGACAAATAAATTAACTTGAGCAGATGCAATTTTTATTATTATTATTTTGGAATCGAATATGCTTCAGTCCACACTCATGATGTACTTGTTCCCGCGTTCTGTCTCTGTTGACCCAGAATATCTATGACAATTCGTTCTAAGGGTCCGTTCTTCATTTAGGTGTCTTTCTTTGGGCACTTTTCAGTATTACGCCTCCATGTATACTAATAGCATCCATTTGAACCCGGTCCATGGTTTTCTTTCAACCTAAATTCATCATGAAAAAAAACCCCGCATAATTGTCTTTTGTAATCCTGCAGGTACAACCAATTGCATAAATTATATTCGTATAGTGCTATCCCATTTCGCTATACCCCCTTTAACTCTGATCGCTGTCAACTGGCCCAATACATGTCTGTGCTGTATAGCGATATATCATTTTTAGTCGGTCTTTCCCGTCCAATTTTGTTTACACTCAATAATGGTTTTAACAATAGGGTATTTCATCTGCTCACTCCTTGCCTCTGTCGCGCTCCATCCTCCCAACCAAGAAGACGGATGTCAAATGGTGTCTCGACCGTTGCCGAGGTACCCGTGACAAGATTTTTCTGTACAGGGGAATTCCCTTCTCCAGTGTGGATACGATCAACACTGGTTTGTTTTGACTGCGCTGTTTTCGATTTGCAGTTAATCGGTTGTGTACACGGGCAGTGTTTTGGGTGTACCCCCTTACTGTATACCCTGGTATCCATAGACACTTCATCATAGGATAACCCTTGATGGTCACTACTCACCCACCATGGCAACTGTTGCTATGGTGATAGGCAATAGTGTTTATAGGTATAATGACAAATCAATTACAATATCTCATCTGGCCCTTCGGGGCGATAAGATAAAAAGCAACACGGCTTCATATATGTTACTATGACTGTCAGTAGGAATAACTGCTGCATTTGCGGCAAAGTAACACAAGTAGATTGACGTCATCAATAATTTCAGAGCAGGTTAGAGTGGTGGCACAGGGGGCTGAATATTGTTTTTGTAACAGGACAAACCAGAGTTTTTGTGATTCCTGCCGTTGTTAAAATGACCATCAATATGTTTTACCTAATTGTTTAAACTTGCCTAAACTATTAAAGTTACCCATTCCAAGTAGCATATTTGTTCATGGCCAGGAATAAAAAATGGTTGCTAATTATAAGTATTTTTTCTCAGGCAGTTTAATTGAAATTAATCCAAACTGCTTTATGGTCACTAAAGAAGCTTTCAAGAATTCCATTTGAAACTATATCTGTTTCTGGGATGTTTGTGTAGATGTGATCAAGACATGAATTATAATCTGTTGTCATAGCATTTACAATTTGTCTGTAGTTTAGAGATTCAACTAAGAGAGAGAGTAGATTAGTTTTGTCTCTTGTTTCTTGTAGTAAGTCGACATTGAAATCACCTGTTATTAGAGTTGAAAGGGAGGAGTTGATATGTTTGTACATTTGTGTTAAAGCATCCAAAAAGAGGTGCATTGGAACTTTATTTGATCTATATATGACTACAATCTGAAGCAATCTATGATTTGTCTTGTTGATTGTTATAGTTATTTCAACATTGTTTATATTAAGTGTTTCTTGTTTCACTCTGACTATGTTTTCCTTTGTATAGATAACAGTACCATGTGGTGAATTTGATAGACATGTGTGTGAAGGGATGTTCTTGAAAACATCAAATCCTCTAATTTGTAGTTCATCATTAGTTACATTTGTTGGGAGATGGCATTCTGTAAACAGAAGAATGTCAGAAGAGAGGATTGTAGCATCACTTTTGATGTCTGCTATGTGTTTCTTCAAAGATCTTACATTCAGATGTAAGACTGTTGTAGTATCTGCATCATGTTGAATTACAGGGACACTTGTTTTCATTGATCTGACTGTACGTAATTCTTCCATTTCATGTACAACATTCTGATCAACATTAATTTTTGTATGATTCAAATTGATAATGTACAGTCCAGTTAATGATGTTACTCTACTAAGGGCGACATAATGTACATGGCATTGGGATCTGTTGCCTGACATGTCAACCACTACCTCATTTAGTGTGTCGCCCTGACACCTATGAACTGTTTTTGCAGCAGCTGCTCTAAGTGGAAACTGTTTCCGCATGATATTTGCATTTTGGTTCCGACCAATTCTAAATTGCCTGGCAACTCGAGTTACTGGAGTCCATGTTGAGAGTATGTCATGATGAAACAAGTTTTTGTTGGAGCTACGAAGTTCCTTTCCTATGTTTGGATCATCAAATTGAATCCATACAGTGTTGATTTGTTTTGTGTGTACATTATCAATATACATGACAATGCCTGAAGCTCCATTGATTAACCCATCATCAACTGCTACATTTAGGCATAGATCAATTCTTTGACAAAGTGCAAGACAAAGTTCTGTCTTTAAGCCCATTGTTTTGTGAGGATCATTTGGTATACATTTGATTATTTTTGGTTTAACAGTTCTGCTTACATCTCCTGTCACAATGTCTATCGATGGAATCTTTACTTTTGTTGTTGTGAGTGAGTGAAAGATTTCATTGTTATGTGAATTAACTTGATTATTAGTTTGGTACAGGTGGGTAGCATTGTGTGGAACCTGATCTCTAGGTAGCTGTCTTGCTTGTAGTACAGTTAAGTCTTGTTCAGTTTGATTTCCTTCTCTTAGTCTGTTCAATATTTGGGCAAATGCCTGATCATTTTTTTGCCGCATGATTTCTGTGAGTTCAAAAGCTGTGAAATTTTCTTTCCATAGATTAGTTGCCAGAGGACCATATTCCACACTTAAATCTTTGAATATCCATCCATCAAAAACAGGTTTAAGCTGAAAAAGATCACCAACAGCAATTATGCTTACACCTCCAAAAATTGTCTTTGTTCCCATTATTTGTTGTAGCCTCTGGTCTATGTATCTTAACATGCCATTACCAACCATTGAAATTTCATCAATGAAAACTATCTTCAAGTTGTGGTATTTTGCTTGTAATGAATTCAGTTTGTCAGATGTTAGTGCTTTGTAGTGAAAACCTTGGCTAGCTGGTATTTGCAGAGCACTATGTATTGTGGTTCCTTTAATACCATATGCTGCTTTACCTGTTGGTGCCATGAGAAGAATGTGTGTATCATCAGGGTTATTACCAGGAACAGTTGAGAAATACCTCAGAAGAGCATTGTACAAAGCTTTTAATACTTGAGATTTTCCAACACCTGCACCACCAGTCAAGAATGCATACAAAGGTTTTTTCTTTGTCTTACACCAATGAAGTACATGGTAGAAAAATTCCTTCTGTTTGATGTTGAGGCTATTGATGAGAGCATGATAGTGAAAATCTGGCAAACGAGGTTTAAGTAACTCTTCTGTATTAGCATTGTTGACTGCTAGACCAATATCCTGCCCAATGTCGTATAGTTCATGTTCATTTCTATCTTTTGTTGGCATTGCCTCTTTCTCATCTTTTTCCTGATGGTCTATGTGTTCTGTGTTAGGTGCAATATCACCAGGAAACTCATTGTCTTCATTGTCAAGGGAGTCTATAGCATTATCAATAGCTTCACTATTATGGTTGTACTCTGCTTCTTTCTGCTTAACAGTGAGTTCGAAAGCTTGATACCTGTCCTGGAAAGTTTGATATGGGCCCAAAATATCAGTCTCATATCTCCATGGTACAAACAGCATGAGTTGTTCACGGCAGTAGTTTTCAGGATCATTGCCTTTGTGAAAGCGTACATACCTGATGACCTTAGATTTGTTCCTTTTCTTGAATTTCAATGCACCTACTGTATAACAGTCATTTTGTGGCTTTTGGTCATGAATCCCATTTTTGCAATCATCTTCATGATCATCATTTTGTTCACATGTATCTTTATCATTTTCATCCTCTGATTCATTTTCTTCTTGAAAAACATTTTCTTTATGTTTGTTTGTTGAGACTTCAAACCAAGCAGCAAAATCAGCTAAGCAGTAGCTTTCAAAGATTTTTGGTCGGGCAGAGTATTTCTTGATCAGTCCAATGCATTCAATGTCTGTAGAGTTGTCTGGCAATTCTTGAATATACTGTAATGGTTTCAGAAGCACTGTACGATCTTCTGGAGGTGAGGTGTTGATAAACACAAACTGTCTTGATGCTTTTCTTAATGGCATCTGCAAAACTAAATAAACAGCCTCTTGTGCACTAAGTTCTACATGATTCAAGAACTTATTTCCGATGTGTCTGACACGTTGCTTGATATCAAGATTACCATCTCTTGCTTCTTTTGTTGCACGTTGCATTAGATTGCTCATTCCTCTTTGACCTTTACTGATGTAAGATACGATGTACATTGCACATGCATATGGGTCCAGAACGTACTGAATATCCATGTTTGCTTTCCAGGTTTCCAACAAATGTTTGTTGTAGGCATTCACTCTGATTTCACTTGGTGATCGTTTAAGAAAAACTTTGTCTGATTTGAGAGATGACCGGATGGCGCGAATATACTGATCTTCTGTGGTACCAAGAATTTGTAACATTTCTTCAAATGTAGTAGTAACATTCTCAGCAAGTTTGAGCCCTTTAAGGTAAGTTGTTATTTGTTGGTACAGCTCAGGCAATTGTTTGTCATTGTGACTGGTTATGTCCCCTTCTAAGGGGGTCAGAATCATTGTTTTTGGCATTGGTGGGATAGGAAATCCAAATCTACAAACACCTTGTCTCTTCTTTCTGCAGGTTTTTGCATGGCTGTGTGACTGCAAATTTACTGAATGGTTCATAGTTTGTGGAGTGTTACATGTGACATATTTATCTATAAATATTGTCACTTCTGTATTTGTGTGATTGTTATATTTTGGTGCATCTTTTATCCATGCTAACATATGAATGTGTGGGGATCCTCTATGTTGGAATTCAACTCTGTAGAAATGATCAACAATTTCACCAATTGGGTGGTATGAACTGTGGAGCACATCATTGATAAACCTGTGAATCATGTAATCAAAGTGACGTGCACATGTTACAGGATCACTCTGAATTAGTACAGACTTTTCATGCCAATTCAAGTTTTGCAATTCTTCATCAGAAAACTCTTTACAGTGAACAGTTCTACCAAGAATCTTCAGCAGATGTAGCCACCGTGTTTCTGCTGCTGAGAAAGACATAAACCATGTAGGTATTCCTAATTGTCGAATCATTGCAAACAACTCTTTCTTTGATTTTTCCCAGTAAGGTGGAGAGCCCCTTATACTTCTGAATACTCTAAAACCTTCATCAAGAGAAAGAATTTGCTGTACCTGATCTATGTTTTTGAAATCTTTAGCTGTTAGTGTTTTTCCAGAGTGTAACTTTTTTTTCCTTAGACAAAGGGTTACTTTCTGTTGTATTTGATTGATTTGTAATTTTTTTGTTTTGTAGAATATGTTTGGAACAGATTTGGCAAATCTTCTGTCTTTATGTCTCAATTCCCATTTACAAATTGTGCTGTAATGTACTTTGACTTTGTTTTCATTTCTAGGTTGACCACAGAAAAGTGTAGGAAAAGCTAGTTCTTCTGAGTGTTTATCTTGAAATAAACCCAGAGGATGACTTCCTTGACTTGGTGCAAGACAGTAAGCAAGATTTTCATCAACTGTAAACTCTGGGGTAAGCATGGTATCTAATGAGCCTGTAGGCTGAGCATCTTGTGTTTGTACTTCTGTCCATTCATCATCCGAATCTGGCTGAATTTCACACTGATCTTTTGTTATTTCACAATCTACATGTATTCTCTCATTGTTTATCCCTTCTTGCTTTTCATGATCAACAAATTCTTTCCAATCCTGTTCCATATTTTCAAGTGTATTATGCCATGAGTCTGAAACTGTAACACCTTCATCTCTGTAGAGTTGACTGTTTTTTACCAGCCACTTTGCTGCATCAAGCACTCGTTTTGGCCTTACATTCTCACACTGCACTGAATGTTGATATGAAAGTTTTCTTTTAAATTTTACAGGGATAGTCTGATTTTCATCCATTCTATGGGGCAAAGTATTTACAGTAGAAGACACATCAGCTGGTACATTAACAACATTTCCTTTTATACTCTTTTGGCGACCTCTGGGGAGTTCTCGTATTTGCATAAATGGGGTTCGAAGTGAAACTAATCTTTCTTCTAGTGAATGTAGACGTAGTTTGTCAGGAATGTCTTGCATAAACATATTGTTTTTCTTACACAAAGGAGGCATCTGTTCAGATTTTACATATTGGTAACATGTTCTACAAATCCACTGTTGTTCCTTGTTAGATAGTTTTGTGAGGTTCAAGGATTTAGCCACAATGACACTATGCTTATACCATAATTGTTCACAGATACAACAAACATATTCTGGTCCTACTGATACTGACTCCCAAAATTGTTGTTGTAGAGACTGAAATGATTTTGTGTTTCGAGAAGTTACTTTCCTTGATTTAGATAGTGATTCTTTTTCTATGTATTTCTTGTCTGTCCTTTTTTGTTGCATATGATGTCTGTTTGCAAGGTTTTCATTATTACTGAAACCTTTTTCTCTACGCATTGAGCGGATATAAATCAAATTAGAATGTCTTTCATGATCTTTGTATTCATCATTGCTTCTCTTGTTCTTAATTCTAGTAGTGTTTTTTAATTGTTCTGTCTCTGTGTAAGTGTCATTTAATCTGGTTCTTTTCATTCGTTTGATATTGTTTTGTTTTTCCTTCTCAGAGTATGATGTGTTGGATCTTGTTGTCTTCATTCGTTTGATGTTGTTTTGTTTTTCCTTCTCAGAGTATGATGTGTTGGATCTTGTTGTCTTCATTCGTTTGATATTGTTTTGTTTTTCCTTCTCAGAGTATAATGTGTTGGATCTTGCTGTTTTCATTCGTTTGACGCTGTTTTGTTTTTCTTTCTCATGGTATGATGTGTTGGATCTTGTTATCTTCATTCTTTTTATATTGTTTTGTTTTTCTTTCTCACTGTAGGGTGTATTTAACCTTGTTGTCTTCATTCTATTTATATTTTCTTCTTTTTCCTTCTCACAGTATGATGCATTTAATCTTGTTGTTCTCATTCTTTGTATATTGTTTTGGTTTTCTTTCTCAGAGTATGATGCATTTGACCTGATTGTGGTCATGTGTTTTTTATTTTTTTGTTTTTCCTTTTCTCTGTATTCGCTATTACTGGACCTGAGTTTTTTCATGCGTTCTGTACTAGTTGAGGGCACAGTCAATTTTTCATTCAAAGTTTTCTGTTTTTGCCAATGGTTTTGTCTTTCAAGCTCTTCTTTGACAAGTTGTTCAGTACTTTTTGGTGGTGTTAATGGATAATTTAAATTAATATTTTCTACATCAAGGACAACATCATAGTGATTAGTGTTAGTATTTACAAGATATATTGCTCTTTTTGATGTGTCCACATTTGCACTCAGTTCACCATATGCTGGGTACCGAAGCCATTTCCATTGACTACCATGTAATGCAAATGTATAAATATCAGTTTGTAGAAGTGATGCTGCAGCCATTATTTCAACCTCTGTAGACCAAACATTAGATTGGTTCATTTGTGATGCTTCAATGTAGTTTTGTACAGTTTGTGATCTTGATGGAAGAAAGCTCTCTTGAATAGCTTGTACAGTTAAACATCTCATAAGGTAATGATTTTCTTCTGAGTGAGTAGTTACATATGATAAACATCGAAAGAAACAGTTACCATCACCTAGGGTTTTTACAACAGTAGATGGTTTGGCATGAACAGAAGATACATATGGCGAACTAATGTAACTTGCATTTGTTGAAGGTAAGACAGAGACAAAATTTGTAATATCATGTTTTGTGATTTCTGAATTTGCCCAATTATCATCCACTGGGAAGAAGTGAAAAACATTGTTATCATGTGAACTTACTATCTCAATGTCTTCATCAGAAGATGCTACATGCAATGTACTTAATTTGTTTCTAAAAGCTTTTATGTGTTTTTTAATGTTCTGTTTTCTTTTTTGGTAACTGTTTTTTTTTGTTTTAGGCATGTTGAAAGTTTGAAAATACAATGGTGCTGGACACAATCAATTAAAGAAATCAACTCCAAAGACAATTCAATTGATTGCAAAAGATTAGACAACAATAATAGAATTGCGATTATACAATTTAAGACAAAAAACAAATGATAAGTAATCTGATAGAGCAATTATTGACAAAATGATAGCAATTATGGCAGCAAATTATGACAACAATATGACAGCAGTTATGACAATAATATGACAGAAATTATGACAACAATATGACAGAAGTTATGACAACAATATGGCAGTAATTATGACAATATGGCAACTTGGCAAGTGTTATGACAACAATATGACAGCAATTATGACAACAATATGACAGCAATTATGCCAACAATATGACAGCAGTTATGACAATAATATGACAGAAATTATGACAACAATATGACAAAAGTTATGACAACAATATGACAGAAGTTATGACAACAATATGGCAGTAATTATGACAATATGGCAGCAATTATGACAACAATATGGCAGCAGTTATGACAAAAATATGAAAGCAGTTATGACAAAAATATGACAGCAGGTCAGCAGTTATGACAACAATATGACAGCAGTTATGACAACAATATGACAGCAATTATGACAACAATATGACAGCAGTTATGACAACAATATGACAGCAGTTATGACAACAATATGACAGCAGTTGTGACAAGATTACAATTAGGAGTACAAAATGTCAATTTTTATGACAAAAATGATCTAGGTAATTCAGTTCAGACAAAATTAAGCATCAATAGTCAGAAAGGGCAAGAATGGCAAATTGTCTTATGGGTAAAAACTGATGGTTAAAATAAAAATCTTTTGACTGGTAAACAAAATGTCACCAAATGATGGCCTTTCTTGAGACAATTTTTGTTTAATCAATAACTGAAAAATACTCCTAATGATAGATCTATGTCAATATGATTATATGAATATTTGATGGGTAGGACTAGGCCTATATAGTGTAACAGCCTTAACTAAAACTAAAGTGACTTGATTTCACACCCAAATAAAACAAACCTTGCTAACCTAATGTTACAGGACTATTATTAGCCTTATGTTAGTCCTAACTTAATTAGGCCAAATACAGACAACAAAATACAGTTCAACCAAAAATGTTACAGGATAATTTCTAAAGAATGTCAGAGGAGTCTACTGGTGGGTATTAGAAGCGTACAGTAGGTTTATTTATGTGCGACTTTGGTTGTGTAAGAAACGATGGAATAGTTTGAATCTAAGTTACAGTAACTATTTTAGGCCTACGATACGTTACGATTAGGCTATGCAGAAAAATTTGGGCCTAGCCTGTGCACAATACATGTAACGTTAGGGTCTATGTTAATGTTAGGCTAACATTAATGCTCGATGTTAATAATATTTGTTATGGTTTCTTACAATGTTGGTTTACAAACACTTTGTTATCGCGGATTATCTGAACAATGTTGATATATACGAGAAATATCTTCTTTTAAGTACTGTGGTATGATAGGTTAGATATCTTATTGGAATTGACTAAGGTAAAACCTTCGATTGCGGTATAGGAACTTCAATAAGTCAGTTCGGAGGTGTTGAATGCAAAAGGATTGTGGGTAATCAAAAAGGGTATATTGGTGATGTGTTTTGCAATATCTCCCGAATTTCTTTGATATGATTGGACAAGAGTTAACGTTACAAGCAGTTATGAAAATAATGACAAAATCTCAAGAACGGCACTTCCTTTGATAATATGACATCAAAAATATGTGTTTGGATTACTTTCGGTGATATTTTTTTAAATAGAATTAATATTCGGTCATATTCTGTTTGGTATATTGCGAGAAAATGACGTCGTCCAAAAATATTTCTTTGAATATAAATCTGCAGAGGGAGTAAGTGAATATAATATTAGCGATCGTCGAGGCAGTTCATTGAGCTCTTTCATCGTGAAAACTGACATGGGTACACTAATTCATCTTTCTATCGTTTGGTGTGTGGGTTCCTGTTGCAATTATTCATCTACGGGGAGGGTGTTTATGATAATGAAGGACCTGTAGAAAAAACTAACCAACCAATGGGAATGCTCAGACTCAAAGTGAATTTGTTTACTGTTGAGAGAGAGAATCGCCTGTACTTTTATCGTAATATATTTCTTATTTTGTTTATTGGTTGTTTCTATGCTGGAAAGACTAGTGGTCAAACGATTATCGGTATCGGCCCGATTATTGCATAATCGGTATCGGAATCGGTAAAAACAGTTCAGTACCAGTTATTTCTACCGATTATTTAACCACATTTGGAAGGTTGAATAAATTCAGTTTTTGTTTTAAAATGTGATTCTTCATATGA
>JAODFY010000021.1:57670-67877 GCA_027580055.1 Paracaudina chilensis | reverse complement strand
CTAAGTGTAACCTAGTGATCATTCTACAGGAAAGAAAAGGGCACCTTGCTGCCCCCGCTGCAGAAGGGCAGGGGGGGCAACTGCCCCCGCTGCCCCCGTGGGTCCGGCGCCCCTGGTCCTGAATCCTCACTATTTATTCCCCAGGAGAAAATGAATGAAACATGTAACATATAAAAACAGTCAGTACCCACGTCGTAACACCCGATTGAGCTGATAGATTTTTTCCAAGATATATATTTTTTTTATTTTTTAGTTCAGCGCGATGACAGGCCGTCCAAATGACGGCTGGACGGCTGCTGGCTAAAGCCTTGGCACTAGTACTAGGTGGTTCTGATGCTTCAGTATAAACATTTCATAATATTGAGGGCTGTACATCCTTACAAATAGCACATTGTGTTTAGCGTCTCAAAGGTTGAGGGGCACGGTCCATGTGCCCCCGAAACACAATGAAATGTTTGCAATGAACAGTATATATTAAAAAGGGTTGCTGTTTCATTACATGTGAGTATCTGTAGCTTCATCCCCAAATTTACATATGATGATACTAGGCAGATGTACATATTTGTTGATATACATATTTGCTGAAGTGTTCCTAAATGTGCAGCCAATTAGGCATTCATCATAATCCTTGAGGCTTGCAGAGTTTCACATATTTAATCAGGATTACGTTTTTGGAAATGTATTTTGAGAATGCTCCCACTGACTATTGAATTTTTATACAATTGGTTTGGTTGGGCTGACACTGATAATGCACATATCCATTACCCCTGGTCATATTTCACAACTGCATATGGGTGGAGAGAGACAAATCAAGATAAAGTTACCCTGAATTCAGGGTTAACGAGGGTACGTCTGGGAGGGTACGTTTTATCTTGTTTAATCTCACCTATATAGGCCTTGTTTAATGCATGTACAGTAGCAACACTAAAAGTAAAAATGTAGTATTTCTTAACCTTCGTCGGAAAATAGGGGAGTCGAATGTCGCATCTATATTTCATATACTATACAGCAGTAGGGAGTCGAATGTCGCATCTTTATTTCATAAACTATACAGCAGTATCTACATAATTATGATATTTAAACAATGAGGTCTTCACGACATTTTTAGGCCGACAAATTGTGAAATGTTACCAAAAACCTCCTTGTTGGATATTTGGCACCAGTACATTTGTGTTTCGGAGTCTTGATGATATTTTTGGGTGGTTCCTGCCATTATCATTGTGTTACTTCTGCATGTATTGATACTTCTTGTAGCCTACTGGAGTTGGTTCCACCCCAGCTTCCACACATGCAAAAGGTGGGACATTTCCAGGTAATTGGCTAACCGGTAGGTTTCGTGTAACCGGTAACGTTGCAAAATGCATTTCTGTACAGTATAGTCACTACTTCGAATAAAGTCTACACCCCGAATAAATGTACAATTTCACTGCAGCTAACGTTAGTAAGAATTACTTTATAATTTATGCCACGAATAACGAATAGTGTTTGAACATCGAAGGGTCCTTCTGCATTTCCCCCCACAATGTAATCTTGAATTCAAATCTACCATGAACAATGTTCAACAAAATAACGTCACAAAGATCATACCTTTAAAACATGGGTTGTGATGGAGACACCCTGGTCCGCGCGCTTAATAATACATTGATTGCAACAAAGTAATGATGAAAACTAATATATCATCGTTTGTAAGGAATTCAAAGGAATTAAACTGGCCGCTTTCATCATTATTTTTAACCATAATTTCGAAGCAATACGTCTTTATATTATATTAACTTGTTACCCACATGTATACAATACATGCAAGGAGATATCTCCTATGACTGTTGCGTAAAATGCGGTGAATATGAGCAGAGAAAGGAGGCAAAAATAGGGAAATTAGGGCATTGTCTATTTTAGAGCATTTATCATGTTCTTGAAGTTTTTTTAAAAAAACAATTTTTTATAGTGCAGTACGTAAGCAGTAATGGTTGGAATCGCTGCCTAAGCTCAGTGGCGTGCACATGATTTCTGTGAGGGGTCTACGGGGAGGGTTTGTCCCCCTCCTCTTTGGAAATGTTTTGCAAGAAAACCTGGCTAGACGCAAAATGGTGCCACCAATTGCCATTTTGAATCTTGTCATTTTGGGGGGAATTTCAGGGGCGCCACCAGGATTTTGTGATTGGTGCTATTAGTAATTTGTGAGGGGTGCCCAATGATTTCATGGGGGAGGGGCTGTGATGTACAATATATAAGCGGAGCGCCACCATGAGCGTAGCACATGGACGATTTTTTTTTTCTTCAAAAAATGATGTCTCCCAGATTACCGGAAAATGGCACTTCCCAGCCCTTGTAGGCCTAAATTTCACAGTTTACACATGACTTTTGACTAAATTCTTTTTTGTAGCCATCATGAAATAGCGCACACATTTACCTCATAGAATTTTCTGTAAAGACAATTCTTGGATTCAAGAAACATCATTAAATGAAGCCTTGATTGTGATATACTTAAAATCGAAATACTTAAAATCGCCCCCACCAATTCTATTTTGAGTGCTGTTTTAGGAATATCGGGTGGAATTCATTTCTCTTGAATTCTAGAGAACGCAAAACCAAGATATGCCAATGAGACACTAATTGGCTTACTGTAAGCTGCTCTTGAAAGCTATTCTCGGAGGTAAATGAAGTGTAATAACAAATTCATGACGGATAATAATACACTTCGTGGATGATGATATAAGGCATCCTAAAATTGTTTTTTAAGTGTGCGAATAAGGGTTTAACCTCCGCATGGTATTGTATGTTGTTTGCCGCTACCATTAGGAGATACATCTGGAACAGTTTTCTGGAGGGCAAAGTGACATTAGGTTACACGCATGGAGGCGGACCATGCACGGCTTCCCGATACTGAGCCTGTCGTCTACTATCGGGACGGCGTTCCCCGGATGAAATTTGGAGTGAGTTAGTAGTTGGGGGGTCGTGTGGTCGTTATAGAATAATGGGTTGGAGGGGGTTTTGTTGTCAGCTTTGTGGGGCCGTTCTGTTGACCTTTGGGTCCGTGACCTTTTCGCGTCACGATAGGCGCTGCGTTGTGGGTTGGTGGGGGGTTTCTGTTTATGGGTTGGTTTTGGTGCTTGTTTGTTTCTTTGCTTGAATTTTTTTTTAAATATCACAATCGGAAAGATCATCTCTACAAAAATTTGTTTTTGTTAGATTCAATGGACGTTTTTTAGGGACGTTTTTTACTGTACTTGGGAAGGAGTTTTGCAAACTTCTGATTTAACAAGTTATAAATGTATGCTATATATGCTAAAAGGATAATGAAAACATTTGTTCGGCCTTATTTGGATCTAGACACGTGCATGGCCTCAAATAACATTATATTGGCCAGCTGGCAGTACGGTAATGGTTTACGATCATGACTCACATTTATAAATTAAAATTACTGCAATCACCAACTAACATTTTATTCAACAAGCTATGAATGTGACCCCTCATGTCAACACAGCATCACCCCCCAGACATTTGTCTGAATAAAATGCCTACACAGATTTAAGCGCTGTACCTGGTTTGAAGTTTCCAATGTCGGGGAAATATCACAAAAATTACTTTTTGCGACACGTGCACCCAAAAACAATTTCGATGGGCCAAACCTCGAAAACAAACATGGAGTATGGTGATAATTTCTTTGGAACAAAATTTTAGCGACATCTGAGAGGGTCACTTTTTCTGTGAATTGATTGATGATTTTCTTCTTAATAGGCCTAGCCTAGTGAAACTACATTCAATCTTACCAGTTTCTTCTCCAAAGTTTCATCTAGGGCATCAAGATCTTCTGGGGTAGTGACTGGTAAGCCCAGCTCTGAGTCAATGCTTTCCTCAGTAACTGGATCCCCGTTATCTGCTATTCGTTCAAGCAGAGAGACAACCTTGTCCCTCAGTCGCCTTCACCTAGGCAAATATCTCCTCCTGCTTTGCCCTTATTCCTTCCAGGATAACAAATATAGCAAAAATTAATTTGCTCAATGAAATATTTTAAACACAAATGACTAGTGAATGTTTGTTGCTTCTTTCCATAAAAATGTCTGCATGATCTACTGTTCAGCTTCAGTGCAATGCAATCATTTAACGTCATAGGCCTGCTATAGTACGCAGGAAAATCCCAGATTAAGCAGTTCTTATCACTGAAGACATTAATGAATCTTAGATGTTGTTGTACTGTAATGCTCAAGCCATGAGAGCTGTAATTATTTATTGTTGTTACCCACTGAACCCATTAATCTAAAAAAATCCCATTTTTATTATCCAAAGACTGTAAAGCAGGTCATCTTTCCAGGATTACTTAGTCACACTGCTTGCCTTCATGATCACAAAATCTCAGATATGCAACAACATTAATGGAATTGCCCATAAATTACAATATTTATGTCATAAAAACAGACGGTACACCTTTAAGAAATTCTTCTGACAACTCACCGGAAGAATCTGATGACCTCCATGCCGATGCAGATAGCCCTGATGTGGATGGTGCAGTAGTTGGCACTGGTATGGTTGATTGCCTTGGTGTGGACTGAGAGTAGATGGGAGTCGAGTCTTCCTCCTTGGACTTGAAAGCAGGATTTAAAAGGTAGGATACCCCTTGATGGATACACTTGAAGGATACCACCAAAATTATGATTTTCCATTGAAATTTCCGATAGTTTATTAAATCCACATTGTTGCGTAACTTACAGCCCATGCCTATGCTAATTATGCAATGTACAATATTTTTCAAGCAATATTATTAATTAAGCCAACAAACATTACATCGCTTTAAGTCTAATTAACATATCTTGGTTTGCGTGGTCTCTATTATATATTCCATATGGGCTATTGCAACAATGATTTATTCGGGACACGATGTCCGATCGTTTTATACGTTGCACATTTGAAATTCCCTATACTGCCGAAAAAATCTCTCCTTCCGTTTTCGAGTTATAGGCGATTTTGTGTATGATACTGAAAATTAGGCAAGGTTTAAAATTTAGGCAATTAATAACCCACCTGTGTCATTCCATGTTATTACTTTCCTTTTGTTCACAATCATTTTACTTACATTTTCAAGAAATTGGTAGTTGTGCAGAAAACTGTTTTTTCACGGATTTGGTCAAATTCTTGTGTGGAATTCTTGGACAAGTGAAGGCCTAAAAGCTTGGTATATAACAGATGCCGTTTAAACATGACAGCCCTAACTTCATGCCCCTGTGGAAGAACTTAACCCAAGGATTAGTGTGTCCAAATTTCAATTGTGGAGATAGTGACAGATCTCCTGCACTTACATTTTTTTCTTTTAGGAGGGGACAGCATTTCCGTTTCATCGTTTGAATATCTTCTGCAGTGGACAACTTCTGCCTGGCTTTTTCATAGTTATCTGAAAATCAATTTTTGAAACAAAACTGTTAACTGTGCAGGATGATATATGAACTGCTGTTGATCATACTGTTGCCAAAGCTGCCTCAAGATATTTAAAATGTGGGAAAGGTACTATAGGTGTGGTAACTATATTGTGAATGCAAAAAACAACCCTGGAACCGCATAGCACTGCACATCTACACTATGAGAGAACGTGTACGTGTTACTGTAGAGCAGGTACTACATGTAACACACATAAAGGTACTCCCTCAAGAAAATTCACTGGCAAATGCAAAGTAATTAGGTTCTAGTGGACCTGAAATGGTCCCATAGATACTGTAGATAGTCTAGAGGGGGTGAGAATTATTGGTATTTAATGACACACCAACACTAGGCCTACTGTATTGTGTTGTATAGAGTCATGATAATCCAGCCAGAGCTCACGTTTCAAAGTCATTCCTTTTAGTCGCCTTTTATATGAATATGATATATAGGGAATGCATCAAGCCTATATTCTACTACTCCCATCCTGCCGGGGGAATTTTTTGGATGTAGTTTTACATCCTACCCAGGAAGGGTTCAGTTAAAATTCGAGGTGATGGCGAGGACTCATTTTAGTTGCCTCTTACTAAATGCAGCCTGAAATACATCAGGCTTATTCGATTAACTCTGTTTGATATTGATCCTAAATGACAAATTGCAGTATTTTGCCCCACAGCATGAACTCGCTCGTGCCATGCATGAATGTGCAGTACCTGCAAGATAATATTTGGAGCTGGTTCATTTGTGAAAATAGTGTATCAAGGATGTCATGGCTTAATTGGGAATGCTCAATGCTGGTAAAAAGAAACAACCAGCATTGTAACTATGTGACTAACCATGACAGCCAAATAAATGTTTGACCACCTGCTTCACCTTCTATCGAAGGATTAGGAAACTAAATGAAGATCTGATGAACTTACCTGCTGTATAGAGAATTCTAACTTCAAAAGTAGGCCATGAGCTGTCTGGTGGCTGATGACTTTGAACAGCACGGGCAATTTTAGCACTGGAACGAAGTGGGGGCCAATGACACATGTTTGCTCCGACCATCCAGCATTCGCTGACAACATCAACCCCATTCTCTTCAACAAAGTCTACCACGAGGTAATTCATTCTGAAAAAAGATACGTTGGAGTACTGTAGCAGAATATACAATGAATTCTTGGCTTTCTATCTAGTGAATGAGGGGGAACACAACATCCACATCTCTATCCCTGAGCAAAACAAACTTTTTGGACACGGATGATAGTTGAGCTATTTCCAGGCCAACTGAAATATCTGACACCTGGAAAATGTCCAACTTCTGAGAATCCAAAGGATAATCAAAAAAGGATTGTTTTTGTCGGTAGATCTGGTAGGCGACATACTTCTGTGAGTCTTTCAATATGATGTTGCGCACAATGCACACCTCATTGTTGATCTTGACTGTGTTATTGCCTTCCCCAACTCCAATAGTGAAAACCCCTACAGTGGCAAGGCAGAACTGTTCACAGATCCCAAAGTTTTGTGGTAAAGGTCCATTATTTTCATGGCTCTTCCAGAGCATTTTTTTCCCCTTTGGAACTGCACAATCCGCCTTTTCTGAGAGTCGCCGTACAATCTGTTGAAGGGGGATGATCTGGTTTTCTCACCATTCTTTTCAACCTACCCAGGAAGTTCTCAAAAGGGAAAGCAGAAACTGTATCTAAAGGGCCATAGTTCTTTACATCTGCAGCCAGATGGATTAGGCAATGGACATTGTACACTAGTTGATTCTTGCCATATAATTCCCCAAAGTGCTTGACAAAGAGAATAATTAATTCCTGTGCATAGTCTACATACATGGAGCAAAGAGAAGAGCTTAACATGATCCTGATACTAATTGACAAAAGAAGGAAATTCTTATACAAAATCTCAGGCAATTGGCCATACAAAGCAACTGGTCCAGTGTACAATAAAAATGTCCGGAATTCGGTTGCTTTCCATCTTCCCACCTCATCTAAAGACCTTGTCTTTCTAGAAAACTCTACAGGTATCATACTTCTCATATTAATTAATGACTTGGAAACAGACGCGAGGATCTGGTTACTTTGTCGGACTTGGTACGGGCCCTTTTTCCATTGGAATATCAGTCGTTTCATAACCCCTAAGCACACAAGATGCATATAATCTAGGGGGAACTGAGTCACCATGCCAACAGATGTACTCTCAAAGGGGGAAGTGGCTAGGTGGTGATCTTCATCTTGCCTATCTTTGAAGGATTTGTCAGTCCGTAAAGTTGCCTCTGTCTCTGGAAAAGTCATTTTCCCAATGTATTCGCCCTCTTGAGTACATCTTTCACAGCCATGATATCCACTGTGGCCTTTTACACATTTGACAAAGGATCTGGCAGGAGCATCACAAACCACTGCTGACACTCCAACTGAATAGACTTTCCCATTATGTAAAAAGCCATCTTTTTCAAGAAGTTTTAGTTCTTCTATCAAAGGCTGCAAAAAGGTTTTAAGAGAATCTGGCTTCTTTCTTCCACAAAACAAACCTATAACAAACGGTTCTTTGTCCTCCATCTGATCTAATAATCCTAATATTGGCCACAACTGTAGGTTAGAACTTTTGAATAAAGGTAAACCATCAATGTTAATTTGAACAGTTAAGTTATTAATAAGGCTATCATGTTTTAGTTTATGTAGCTTGGACACAATGCCACTTTTAAACCCAAGGTGATAAAATGACCCCCCTGCTAGATTCTGGGTGGAAACTGTTCTGATAGTTTTCAGTAATGTTCTGCTGTCCTTTGGCAAATTTGAATGGTAGTCCTTAAGTGTAAACAACAAGCTGTTCAGTGCTACATGGGAAATACCAAAATCAACAGCCCATGCAGCTAGTTTTCCTGCTATACCTAAGTCTGAGTCATCACTTGACAGGTCAGACTCAGAGTCATTTTCATCTGTTTCGGATGCACATATTTCAGCCACTTGGAGATTAAGTTTTTCTGATCCTAACTGCTTTTGCCCCACAACTTGGTACCCAGTAGGAAAACTATCATCAATTTCATCATCATTATGCTCACTTATCGCAGGTGTATCTGATATGCAGGAGTCATTTTGATCTGTGTTACAAACATTGTTCTGTGTTAATTGTGATGATTCAACGACCCGGATGTGTTTTGAAACAGCCTGTTGTAATCGCCTACGCTTGGTCCAGTATGATAGATTTTCTTTGGGCATTGTACCAATTTCCAGAGATTACAGCAGACTGTTGTAATTCATCCAAGAGAATTTATGGTGGAGACTGCAATATATCTACAAAGCCAAAAAAAAAAAAAAAACAGGCCGTGAGCACTGTTTCCCATGTAGCAGTTGCAATTGTGTCATTCTGTGTAAGTTATTAGATTTTACAGAAAGTTGTGACTCGAGCCTCTTCAAAACCTATATCGTATTGCATTATTGGATAGATTAAATACATAAAGCATTTAAACTGTACAGTGAATAATTTTTTTGCCTGTTGGCATTCAGTGGTGTGGCGCTTAAAGGCATAATTGCTATTATCATGCAGTTTTGGGCATATTTCGGACTAGTTACTGTAGTATTAGTACAACCGTAACTATTAGGGCTAGATGGTAGGCCTAATGTATTAATGATACCTTTTTCATATCCATGCCTATAAGCTGGCTAGGCCAGGTCAGTAGAGCTAACCCTCAGAGATCAGTTTCTAGCAAACACCCTGAGTTCCCCATTGTGTAATTTTGACATGTTTTCAGAATATAAAGTGTTAGGTGACTATTTTCCTGCATTTTCTTTTGTTCTGTTCAAATAGACCGGTTGTACTTCCAATGAAATGGGAATAGTACAATTACTCCCAACCATTTCTTTGTTTTTTAGTTAGTTTGATTAAAAGCCTCCCAGAATCATTCACATCGCAACTGTATGAGCGCTGAATTTTGTCACAGAAGGGGGCAGGAGGGCTATGCCCCCCCCCCCAACTCAGTTGGGGGATTTAAAACAAGAAAACCAAGAGGTTTTGTGATTCCTTGTGATGACTAAAAACATTGAATTACTTCCTGTCAAGATTATATTTCCATACTGTGAGAAAGCTACATACAATAATGATATGAGTGACCTGAACTTTGGGTTTCATCCACTTATAGAGTGGTTTTTAGAAATTGATCTGTGTTAACCTCAAATGAAATCAACAGGGTTTATCTACTCATTATGGGTAATCTACATACCAACTATGAGTTTCATCTAAGTTTCCCCTATAGAATCAGCTGATTACCAGATTTTCAGAAATTGAGCCATGCTGACCTCAAATGACCGTTGACCTCTCATACAATTAAAAGGTTTCATTCTACTCAATATTAGTGACCTACATACCAACTATAAGTTTTATCCAAGTTTTCCCTATTGAGTTAGCCTGGTTACAAGGTTTTCAGTGTTTAACCACTATTGTTCTATATATGGTGTAATATTTGTGTAGTTTCGTATTACCAGGATGAGCATTTTACTTGAAGTGAGCTTTCAAAAAATTTCTTATATATACTGTTCGTACTGAACGTACACATGTTTGTCCCCATTTGACCTTTGACATCATAACATTATGAACACATTATAATTAGTGGTCAAACGATTAAGCAATATCGGAAAATACCGATTACCGATTATTTTTTTCATAATCTGCCTGATTCCGATTATTTCTTAGGTTGGTAAATTAGGGCTGCATACTTACAAATGGGTGCAAAATTCTAAGAAACTAGTGAATTCAAAGAATCATGTGTGGGCTGTGCTATTTTACCAAGTACTACACTGCTTCTCTACAGCAT
>JAODFY010000021.1:44438-57570 GCA_027580055.1 Paracaudina chilensis | reverse complement strand
ATATGGGTAAAAAAGTTGTACTAAATGTGTTAAATTTCTGTATTGTTAGAAGCTATGCATATTCCTATTCGAATAAAGGCTGAACCTAAAGTGAATGTTTTTTTTCCACCTTTTCCCACCGTTTTACACGTTGTGCCATTTTGTGTAAAAATTTTGGTTACTTGTGTTGGTTGCCGCGTAGTGTAGAGAAAAGAAAATTAGCAAATTATACCTAATAGATGGCGGAAACTACCCTTCCCAGACATGCAAGCTGCTTATAAACTCCTTTAATTTGAATTAATATGACTTAGAAACGTATACTTGTAATAGTTTTGTAATATATATATATATATATTTCATTCAGTAAAATCACGTTAAACATAACCACATACGAGCCGTGTAAAATAACACATTTGACATAAAAATACTAGTCAGAAGGAAATGATACTGCATGTCGATCGCGCGGAAAATCGGTTTGCCCTTATTGATTTTGGGGTTGTTAACATGACAAGCGAGAAATATATATATGGAGTATGATTTGATAGTTGGCTACATGACTGCATACATATCTGTGATTCTGTTACACAGTTCACCAATATAAATAAGCAACACATAACCATGTCAAGTTAAAAACTCGAGTATAAATACTTGCTGGTAACTTACTGTTTTTCGCGATCGACTTTAACGCATGCTTTACGGAAGTACTTCAATTATACACCTAGGTCATGATATGGTTTACAAGATAATCCTTTACGACCACTGTTGTTACTGTGGATTTGACATATACAATAATAAGGATATATATTTAAGTTCGGAATATAAACATATACTGTTCTTACTGTGGATCAGGCTTCCTTATTTTTTTTTCCCAATTGCCACTTTTTGAAATTATTGTTAACCGATGCGCCATACATCGTAATGTCGGCTTTGGGGAGGGGTATCAGAGAAGGGTAAAACAATGCTGTTTTTCAAAAGGTTTTTAGATGCAAACGGTGCTATCATTGTCATCTACCCTACTACATGTGTGTACTTTTGTACCCCTATGTTGCTATCGCCTTGCTGAACATGAAAACATTATGGGGTTGAACAGCCTTCTCAGTGGCCCTTGGGGGACCCAAAGATAAGCACCCGAAGCTCCTTGAGTTTTTATAGCGGCGTGGGAAGGCTCTCTTGGCATACGATTTCTTAAATAAAAAGTAGTATAAGTAGCATGAGTAAATATTTGCAAAGAAAAATGTATTTGTAATGACTGGTGACTCGTCAATGTTAATGTTCTTGTAAGTGTTATTAATAAGTACAAATTAAATATGTAATTTAAGCAAATATTTCAAGGTGCTAACATCTCCACTACATTCAGCAAAAGTGTTTTCAGTTCAATGTAAGTTTGATTAACGATAAGCAAGAATACACCTAACGCGTTGCAACTCTACACGTTCCGTTCTTCATCACTTTCTCTACTGCAACTCTACACGTTCAGTTCTTCTATCAATTTGTAGGTTTGGAGATGCGATCACCTGGGTACATGTTTTTTGCATGTGTTACCCATAACACATCCACCTCAATAATGAACGGGCTTCGTACAATTGTAGACGTTTTATTGTAGAGACTAATCTAAGTATAAAAAATATCAACATACCTTTAAATACTGCGTTCGATCACAACTGTAGGTCTTGGCTCGGTATCATGTTGACAAGCGTAACGTAGGCTGGATTGCGCTATGGCTTTATAAGTATAATGAAAGCTCGAAGGATAAGATGGTGCTATGTCGCGTCAGAGCTATGTCGCGATTGACTCCAAAGTATTTTAAAAATGTAGTATGTCTACGGTCGTAACGTTAAGAAATGTTCGTCGCGGATCGGATTCGCCAACCTATTTTTAGAGGAATACCAACGCTGCAGTAACATAATATGAAATGAAAGTTCTCGCTCAGCGCAAGGGCTAGAATATAGATACTAGGTTTATTATAATCAGGTTACGCTGACCTACGCTTTTTTTTATGTTATAGGTCGAACCAATATTCAGCCAATCGCAGAGTGTGTAAACTATAACTTCGAAATGTTCCTTGAAGCTAAGGCGAAGACAACTATAAGGTGTCTCCGGATAAAATCCACAGATTAAAATATACCAATGAGAAAAGCTGTGCGTTAAGTACGTTCGCTGAAAACACGAATGGGCGACTAAGTATTTCAGTCGCGTCGCTAGTAGGTAGTGTCCACGCTTCCTAAACACTTACAGCCCTGAAAAATTACGAGGTCTTCAGCACATTTTAAAAACTCAGACAATGCCCTTCTGCCGTAGACAAAAGTAAGCGTAAGCTATGACTGAGGCAATGCTTGATCTCTTTGCCAGGGAGTAGAGAAAATATGACGCGATACCTCCATCTCAAGTAGCACTAAAGGAGCATAACAAACGTGCTTCGTATGAGTTCGTAAAGTTTTGACAGGCAGTGATACGAATTCAACTGACTACTGATGGACCAAACAAGGCGAGGAGCGTAAAACCATTTGGACACCGCCTGCACATATTGTAAAGAATTGTCAGGAATTGACCTGTGTGGGCCCACTAAAATATGTACTATGCAAGTGCAGTTGCGTATGATTATGTTGTTGTCCCTATTAGTCCTAGATGGGCACAATATGACATCAGGAAAGATACTTTACCGTATAAGAAACAAATACCATAGTTCTAGTTTTCCATTTATATAATGGTCTGATGTTTATAAATTTACAAAGAGAAGTGGTATTATTAATAACCCTTAATTTGTGGACTACAAAATCAGGTTTTGACAGGGTTATTGTTCTACAATGTCACTGCTTTGGATTCCACACTCCCACATGTGTACTGCTGTGTCGGTTACAGCAAAAAAGCTTTTTGTCAACTGTGGAGTGAATATGGTTTGTTTACTCTAACCAGGAATAAAATTCCTCTATTAGGAGTGCAAATGGCTCTAAATTTCGAGTAAGGATTTGTACTTCTTACTAGATGAAAATTACTCCTGGCTGGAACACACCAAAGACTTCGAAAATGGAGTCTGCTGTCCATGTGATTGAGGCTCGGCATGTGATCGACTGAGTAGGGAAAACAATATTTCGAACCATCAAGTGATCCACCACTGCAAAAGGAGCTTGCTGACGGTACTATTTCAAACCCCAGAAATGAGCCTCGAAACCTTAGCAACCAACTAGATGAAGGAGTAAGAATCATAAGTGATGATGGATGAATAAAAAAATGGAGAAAGGATGCAATTTTTTTCAGTTTATTCTCCTTTAGACCTTCCACCAAAACAATACCCCCCCCCCTCATATTTTTAATGTCAGCATACAGGAAAGGAGTCCAGGTTTAATTTTTGCTGTTAAAGCCTGCCTAAACATGTTTTGTAGCAGAACGCCGATCAACTTAATTCACTTTGTTGCTAGTCCAATCCTCACCTGAAATATCCTTCCAGAACCCCACTTATTGTACAGTAGCACAAATAAATATGATAATGCAGGAAAGCTAGATAATACCAAGGCCTCAAAATCGTTTACCCGAGGCCACATAAACATTAAACATATTGAATATTCAAAATACCTGAATGTCAAAGTGGTACACAATCTGGTAAGCGATTATGGCATTTTTGGGATGTAGATAATTGTAGAAGGGCAATTGTTGCTTCTGTTTCTTTCATGAACCATATCAGGTTTATCCATATTCTGCTTATACGCGTATCAGGCCAGGGCTTTCTTCTTTTAGGCTATTCTAGTATTAGAACATTGTAGAATAGTAATGGCCCAGACTGCATAGCCATGTAAACAGGGTTATTCCATGAAATATTCACTAAAATTCACAGGAAATATTTATTAAAATTCAAAGGAAATATTAACTAAAATTCAAAGGAAATATTTACTAAAACTAGAACTAATACCAGAACCTGAAATATGATCACATTTTGTATAGGTTGACAAAATTCCCACTGCTTCTTGAACATGTTTTGTAGAAATAACTGTCCAGTCGGTAACATTGAGCTATGTGAATCTTATTTGTCTGATAAATACAAAATATTTTCCATCATATTGTCCTTCCATCAATTTGTTAGCATCAATTACTCTTATGGTTAGGCTCAAGTGGCTCAATATTTTTTTTTGATAAATATAATCTATATGCTTAATAGTAGGCCTAGCCAGACGTCAGAAATAGACTAGGATCCATTTAGGGTAGGCATAAACGTTAATATGACTGTTTCATTGTATAGTACAGATTTCAGTGCCGACACAAAAGTTAAAGGTTACATGGAATGCAACATACTAGCATTGTACCTACTGTTACATAAGAATGTATGGGCCCAACGTTAGGCCCATATGTAACAGTATAGACCAAGGCTAGTATGTTTTTTTTTTATTGTTGTAACGCCTAGCCTAACGTAACATATAGGGTAACGTTAGGCATCAGTAACAACATTACTTAGCCTAACAGTTAGACACCACGTTAGAGTAAGTTAGACCTAGGCTAGTTCTAACGTTAGGGCTTGGCTAGAGACTATCATTGACGCTGCAGTGCACTGTAAGTAAACGTTACTAACCTAGGCTAGAAAACCAATGTTAGTTTTAGTTTTTTTCATAGTACTGGGCATATATGCCTAACCTTAGGCGTAACCTTGGCTAATATTAACGTTAGACCTATGGTTCGGTCTAAGCTAAATCTTTTAGTAAAAGTATGACAGTCTAATATTAATAGGCATAGGCTAGGCCTGATACTGTTATAGCTAGGCCTATGCTATACACAAATATAGCAAACTCTACAAAAAATTATCATTGGAAAAACTAACATGGGTAGTGTAGTCTAGGTTAGTAACGTATACTTACAGTACACTGCATCGTCAATGGTAGTCTCTAGCCAAGCCATAACTTTAGAGCTAGCCTAGGCCTAACGTAATTACCATAACGTTAGGCCTACAAGAAGGTCTAAGTGTTAGGCTAAGTAATGTTGTTAATTGAGGCAATTTGATTCAACTTTGATATGAACAGTGTAGCTATAGACTTCGAAAAATAAAAACCACTCGTTCTATCTGTTACACATGGTATACAGTTTTTGAGTGTTAGGCTACGTGTTACACTTTCACTGAATTTTAATTTGTCTAAATCACCAAGTCCAACTGTTGCATTACTCTTGTTGTTAGAGACAATTGCAAAGCAATATTCGGAGTTTTGATGTAAGATATGTTTCAGCACGAACTATTCGATTGAAATACGATTCAATCATATGGATTTATTTACGGTCATCTTCTGGCGTGTTTAGTGTCTTCGCACTGCATGTTTGAACTATAGGCGGAGAAACCATGACGTCACGTGAACTTGGTCCCGTGCTGTGCTGTACACAAAACTATTGGCTAACATGTTTTACTCGAAAGAGTGGCTTAATCTCGAATACTATTCACTCGTACTGTAAACTTACTTGCACATGCATATCCACTCCAATTCGTGCCAAAATATTCCGGCTCTAAAATCCGAGTGGAACTTTTACTTTTAGGTATTTAGAGTGTACATATAACTGTGTAGGACGACAGGCATCTCATGCAGTGATATACAGACAGATGAATCAGCAGTTCGTGAAGAATTGTGAAATATGCGTTCAGACACCCGGTACGCATAGTCATTATGGTCATTTCTGCTCATACACTGGACACATTTCCTGTTGTAGCAACTGTACGGTCTGTAGGAAACGACACATATTGGCTCATGTACACTGTAAGAAACGACTGTAAATGTTACGGTATTTTACTGTTTTTGTCTACAGTAGGATACTGTATGTTTAGTCTACGGTAATTTACTGTAAACTTGAATAATTTTCTTCCTGCACCCATGAAAAGAAACAAGGCTACTCCGCTACAGTAAATTACTGTTGTCCGATCCGACTCCCACAATGCATTGCGATAATTTTGACATTCGACAACGCGGCAACTCAAATCGGTACTTGAGACGTAAAAAAGTGAGGTGAATTCGCTTGGTTCTCAGTGTTCTGACCTCAAACATATTACTTAATATTAATAGTTACTGGATACTGGTATTCATCATATTTTTAAAACAATATTGCACAATATATTGACCGGCATTCCCTGTAATCCTCCAAAATATATGGTTCAAAACTACAATTAATAGCGATGTCTAGCCTAACGTACACTGGTCTGTTAAAAACTAAAATAGTGTATAAACCATGCTATTGACACTGTAACCTGGCTATACTGCATTGTCAAGCCTAGCCTAGGCCGCTAACATTATAGGCATAGGATACTCGTAGTACAAATAATAGGCTAAGCCTGACGTTAGAGTAGACCAAGAGCTAATTATTATAGCTATATATGCCCAGCATACTAAAGAAAGTGGGATAGACCTAGGATATAGGCCCTATGCTAGGCGAGCACTCTAATTACACAATTTTCTCACAAGATTAATCTAGCATATCACAGGTACATGTAGGTCTAGGCCTACAAAAATATAGGCCTAGCCTAGTTAGGTAATTTATACAACAAAACTGAAATTTAGCCACTAAAAACAATGGAAAGTTGACGATACAGCCGATACTACACTGTCACTCAGTAGTCGATATGGGTACTTTATTTGTTGATGATGTACACCTGTAAATTTTGTAGTTATTCTACTAGGTCAATTAGGACATACACATTGCACATTGAATACCATAGAAATGTGCCAAATTTTAATTTTGAATGTGGAATTCCAGAGTGTACTCGCACTTTTACAAAATTTGCAGCTTTTAAAGCTCATGTTTACAGAGATCATCGTAAGCTGTCTATTGAGTCACAAAGTAACAAATACGTAGAATGTGATGTGAGTTTGGCATGTAATGTTGTTTTCTGTGAAACCATATGTATAAACATAGTCAATCTCTTTTCCCATTTGAAGAAACATATACAAGAAAATGTACAAATAACATGCCCTTTCAATAACTGTGGTAAGCAATTTAATATCTTATCATCATTCTCATCTCATTTATCTCGAAAGCACAAGAATTGGTCAATCGATCTTCTCACTGAAGGAGTAAACATAGAAAATGTAGGTACAAGTGACTGTGATGTTGATACAGCTGAACTACAAACTAGTGATCAGGAAGATCATTTACAAGAAAATGAAAATCCTTATGATGGGTTTGATACTGCTGATGAACAGCTCTTCTTGAATAATTTGGCTTTATTTTACTTGAAGTTACAGGCTAAATTTTTGTTGCCAGTGTCAATTATCCAGAATATTATTGAAGAGTTTCAACACATTCATGACATCGGCCAATCTCACTTTTATTGCAAATTAAAGGATTACATGATTACACTTGAGGCACCTGATGATGTAATAAATGACTTAATTACTCATCTGTCAAATGAAGATCTTTTGAAAACGTTTAACACTACTGAGTTACGATCAGATCAAACGCGGAAAACATACTACAAGACCCATTTTCATTATGTTGCTCCTGTGGAACTTTACTTGGGTAAAGACCACTGTGGAAAGGATATTTTTTGTCAGTATATTCCAATCAAGGAAACATTAACAGCTCTGTATAAACAAGAATCAATGATAAGTCAGTACAAGCTCACACATGAATGCACACATGATACTAATATTTTAGAGGATATCTTTGATGGCTATGTCCATAAGCGCAATGCTTTATTTTGTCAACAACGATCTTCTCTTTCACTGATTCTCTATCAGGATTCATTTGAGGTTGTCAATCCTCTAGGATCAGGAAAGAAAAAACATAAAGTTTTAGCTGTTTATGTAACTCTAGCAGATATCTTACCATATAACAGATCAAACATTGATCACATGCAGCTGGTGCTGCTGTGTAGAGAACAAGATTATAAATTGTATGGAATTGAAGTTGTATTTAGCCGTCTGGTTGACGATTTGAAAGAAATCGAAGAAAATGGGATCATGATTGATGGTAGTATTGTGAAAGGTACATTATGTGCAATTGCAGGTGATAATCTTGGATCACATAATATTGGTGGTTTCACAGAAAATTTCAGTACATCAAAATACTTTTGTCGCTATTGCCTTGTTGACAGGGATACATTTAATGTTTCCCCATCATCAGTAGGTGAAAAAAGAACTGTTGAAAACTATAACAATGTCATACAGCAGTTAAATGAGGAGCCACACATTTATGGTATAAAATTTTGTTCCATTTTTAACAAGTTAAAATATTACCATGTCTGCCAGCCAGGATTGCCTCCATGTCTTGGACATGATCTATTCGAAGGTGTTGTATCAGTTGACCTTGCATTGTTTATCAAACACTTTGTTAAGGTTAGTAAATATTTCACATATGTACAACTGAATAGGATAATCGCTCAATTCAAATACTATGGAAGTGATGCAAGTAACAAACCTTGTGATGTCAACCCTAGTGGTGAGAAATTAGGAGGTCATGCCGCTCAAAATTGGTGTCTGCTGAGATTACTCCCGCTCTTGATAGGTAGTAAAATTGAAAACCCAATGGAAAATGATGTTTGGAATTTATGCTTGCTGCTACGTACTATTGTAGAGTTGGTTTGTGCACCAAGCATAAGTAAAGACATGGTAGCTTATTTGAAAGTGCTTATTGATGAATATATGCAGCTTAGAAGTATTGTTTTTCCTGACAAGACATTTAGACCAAAGCATCATTATCTTGCACACTATCCCGATCTGATTCTCCAATTTGGCCCTTTAATAAATGTATGGACGTTGCGTTTTGAAAGTAAGCACACATATTTTAAGCGATGTGCTAGGCAGTCAAAAAACTTCAAAAATATTTGCAGCACCCTAGCATTGAAACATCAACTTTACCAAGCATATTTAAGTGCTGGAATGTTATTCCGTCCAATTGTGGAAGTTGACAATGGAATAGAATTTCACCAACACATCTACAACTATAACATTCAGAACAGTGTGAAAGATTTCTCATTTACAGCAGAACATACTATTTCCTCTAATCGTGTGGTTTATAAAGGAACAGTGTACAAGAAAGACATGGTAGTAGCCCTTGGACATGGTGATGATTGGTTTGTCTTTGGAAAAATTGAACTTATACTAGTTCACAATGGTACAACAGTTTACTTTGTTCTACAGAAATGCCAGTCAATTTATTTGCCACACTTAGGTGTTTATGGCCTAGTTTACAATGTCAACCACCAGTACAAGTGTAGTAAAGTAGATGATCTGCTTGACTACTATCCTTTATGTACATATAATGTTTGTGGAATGAGGTTTGTCGCACTGCACCATGCAATTATTCCATACTAAATTGCTTCCAGAACGTGTTGTAAAACGAGTTAAAAAATGTCGGAGTTAAAGAAGGCACTTCTGGATGTGCTTCCAACATTGTCAGAAACCTTACTGTCTGCTGTTGTTGACCACTTAAATGACTGTGGGGTGGAGGAAGAAAGTGACCTGGAATTTGTGGAGGAAAATGATCTCAAGGAACTACTGAAACCGATCCAGTGCCGTAAACTGTTACGTTCATGGAAAGTAAAAGGTTTGTATCTACATTGTATACTATCTCTAGAGTAGGCCTTCAAGGTGCCAATCAGCATCATACAGTACATACCAAAATCAAACCTGTTAAGGAGCATTCACACCAAAACTGTACGGGACCCCCCAGCAGAAAGCTCAGCGGTTCCCACAACTGGTTTACAATGGCAGGAAAATTGTCGCATTTTCCACTGCAGGCACTACAGTACACATTTACCCTGTTTTGTGACGGGAAGCCCTGTGGTCACATGTTGAATGGCCAACTCTGAAGATGTTGGAGTTAGGTTGGGCCTTTATGTTATAAACGAAGGCCAAACACAAAAATTCTTTTGAAATATGCCCTTTATTTGTCATACATCAGATTCTACTCAACTTCAATTAACCAGCATTCTCAGATATCCCTCCCCGCCATCACGTTGCAGTCTATAATCAGCTGATTACTGCTCTCTGCGAACAGAGCACTATGCCGGTACTGTGACAAACTTTGTTGTTGGCACATTTCTAAATCTAAGAACAAAACTGTACAGCAGCCCAAATTGAATCAGTCAACGAGCAATCACTGCAAGAGTATTTCAATGAAATAAATTAGAAGCCATAATGGCCTTACGTCACCGCACCACAGCACGCACTAGAATACGGTTTTGGTGTGAAAGGACCTTAACTGTGAGCTTGCAGGTTAAATTCTGACGTGATGACATGTACTGTATATTCAGTATATCCAGATGTATATGTCCCTATTCTACTATGAAAAGGCTTATGGTGGCTCTTTAATCTAAATAACCTATGTTGTTTGAGGCAAGGGTGGTGACAGGCCTTGCCTGGGGGGCCAGCTTCCCAGACAGATGGGGAAGGGGGGTTAGGAATTTGTCATACGCTCGCCCTGCCATACTCCTTTAATATAAGTATGGGTTACTTTGCGGAATGCACCCTTGTACCATAGGTTGCAATGGAACAGCAATGTGTAGCTGTGCATAGCGGCGGAAATTACATCTGTATGTCACATGATTTAGTGTACTGTAGCGCCTGTGGCCTATCATGGAATCGATAGAATCAGTTTACATTGCGCTTCATGTAATATGGGTTTTAGAAATTCGACCCTATGTTGAGCCAATAAAGTTTTGTTTTGAGTACATACAATTGTACGTCAAGGCATAGTATATAAACTTCATATGTACTACATACATACTTGTGTACAACACAGACTTACTACAGTATTTGTGTAGTGTATCTGTAACGTTAGCCTAGGTTAGCCTATTGATAAAATATCGCGGAACTGAATACCGTTTCAGCCAGCGTTGAACGAATGTTTATTTGTAACATTTAAATGGATAATCAATTATTATAAACGTATCTGTGTTTAATCACGGTAGTCTAATTAAAGGGAAATTGATAGCCCTACCTAAAACACAGCAGCAGTTCATGAGTTTCAATGATAATTACACTATAATTTGCAATAACTTTGAGAAAATTTAGTGAAAAGTTTTTGTTCTACTCTTATTTAGAATCTGTACCCGGAAGGACAGTAACTAGCTGAGAAGAACTGTTGCATTCAACAGGGGTAGGGTAGGGGCTAGACTAGTAGAGGTTAGGCGTTAGGGTAGGGGTTAGGGTAGGGGACTAGGGGCACGGTATGGATAATGTGATTGGTGTTATGGTAGGGGTTAGGGTGTGGGTAGAGGTTAGGTCAGGGGTTGTCATGTAGTCACTAAAGTAGTTACTAAAATAGTACTGTTTCTCATATTTCTAGAAATGATTAGGCAATATTTTAAAATGGTAAATTCCTGCATCGTGGAAAATTTACAGTTTTTTTTTACATTTACAATGCAACATCCATGGATTAAAAAAAAACACTTATTTTTTTTAGATCCATTGCTCCCAGGGATATCAATTTTCCCCGACAGTGGGCTAGACCTCCGCGACAGAAGGTGGTAGTTCCCCGCCCACCAAATGGTGCCATCCCTGGTTGGTGGGGACCAAAAAATACCTGATCAATCACCAACTACATACATGGTTGTTTTATATAAAAAAATGTACAGTAAGCTGTTTTCTCACGGGGGGCAATTGTGTACGGATTGGGGTAAAATAACTTTTACTTGCTGCAAAAATGGCAAACAAGTTAAAAGCAATTGTTTCTTTTTCTGAAGGGGGGTGGGCACATTACTGTATCTGGGGGAAAACACCCAACAAGGGGAGGTAGACTACCAAAATTTTCATGGAATGTTGCCCCTGAAAAACCCTCGTGGAGAGTTGGGTAAAATCAAATCTCTTTCCCCTGTTGTTTACTCACATACATGTACCAAAATATACATAAATACCAAATACATGTACTGTAATATTAATTAACATAATTGTGTCCTTATTTCAGAACGTTCTGTGACGGAGGTATGTGAGACATTAGGCAGTTCAACCTCAGATCAAGATGATTCATTCAATGACGCCAGCTTATCTACAGATTCAAGCCCCCAACCATTGAACAGTAGTACCCCAATTCCTTCTGCAAATTGGCCTGACAAGATGCAAATCCCATGGGGACAAATGTCAGATAGGTTGAAGACAGCAGTTAAAAACAAGAAGCGTCCATTACCATCAGACAGACGTGAGATGGTTAGGCAGGTCGTTGATGCCATGAGGAAGCACCATTTAAATCCAAATAAAGCTCAATGTGCTTCTGTGGCCGATCGACTAGTATCCCAACATCCAGACAGTTTTGCCGACAGAACCGATGAAGGTGAGACTCTTGGGTCTGGCTACTACTCAATATTGATGCAGATCAAAACTCGCGTAGAACATATGAACAGAAACAGTAACACAGCCCGTTTAAGAAAAGTGCGCAGACAAATAATTGAAGGTGCTCCGGAAGTCATCAGAAGTGGACCAACGGACATGTATGGATGTGTCAATTGGCAGCCAGAATCACCCCCTGACGGCGAGACTGTTGAGAGTCTTGAACAACAGCGGAAAGAATTGGTGCAACTATTTTCTGAGAGGGGTCCAACTAGTGGAAACAACATTAGGTTGGTAGACCAGACTATGGAAAAGACTTATTATCTTCAGCGACAGCATATCAATAACACAAATCCCCTTCCCTCTATAACTGAGCTCAAACTGAAATGGCCTTATTTATTTGAGGACAGATGGTTCTGTGGACATTTCAAAACACTAACAGGTATACCAATTTACCATAGTTTGATGCAGGCATTTCAGAGAAAAGGAGAACGAATCGCGAATTACTTGAAGTCTAAGAAGAACTGTTCCCACAATGTGACCAATGTCTTGAAAAGGATTGAGGAAACAGAACTGGATGACGGCAATGTTTTTGGAATTGGTACTATGCTGCTTGTGATGTCATACTTTAAAGAGGAAGAGCGGGAGCTATTTCTGCTAGCAGAAGTAAGTATGAATAAGACTTAAAATTACTATCGTTTCTAGGGCTATGACCGTGTAGCGAAACGATCGCATGTGGAATTATTTTTTTTAATCGTTTTGCTGATTTTCATAAAATAGAGCCTATACTGCAAAAATTGTAAATTGTAAAATGATCTAATCTAACATAAAATAGCACAGATCAATCAGAATCCATTATTTAAGGAATAAACTGCAATTGGGTGACTTTTACTGGTGAATAAATAGTCGAGACTCTAAATTTAGCAGAA
>JAODFY010000021.1:30729-44338 GCA_027580055.1 Paracaudina chilensis | reverse complement strand
TTTTTTGTCACTTGGGTCATGGGGGGTTGAACCCCCAAACCCCCCCCCCCCCCTATAACATTGCTACAGAAAAGTTCAGTTCCAATCATTTTCCCTTCTCCTCGCCTTTCTCAGTGCGAACAGTGTGGAACAGCGAATGGTTACGTAAGTTCTGTCTTCACTTATACACTCGCCCAAAATGATTCTCAAATACATCCCCATGAAACTCGATTAATAATAATAATAAGCTGACCAGTCTAGTAGACTTACATCATACTCGGAGTTCATGGATGTGTATATTTGAATGCTACACAGCTTCATTTGGGACAAATGGAACTACGTCAACGTGAGCAGTAGCCGAGACAGTTCCATGTACGTTGGTTGCTACGCAATTATAACTCCCGATATCGCTTTTACGAGAGCCATAGACCTTTAGCCAGCTTGTCGTGGTGTGGATACTGATGCCAGTCCGGGAGCGGATGGCCTTCCGTCGGTTTGGACCCCGATATTGGATCAGGTTGCCTTCCCTGGTCCAGGTGATCGTGGCGGACGGGTTTGCGTTGACCTCGCAGGATAGAACCAGGACAGACCCCTCGTAGATGGTGGACTTCCCGGTAAAGTTCTTCGGCGGCGTGACAATGATTGGCTCTATCAAGATGAAGAGAAATGATGATGATGATGATGATGATGACATAACAAAATATTCTGCAATGTCGGCAATTTTTTTTAAATGTTCTCGATAATTATTGGAAAAATTTAGCTTCGATAAGCTGTTATAACTATAATACTATTCGTAATATTTAGGGCATATTTTAATATACAAACTAGTGGAACAATTGCCCCAGTAGGCCCCCTTCCTGCCCCAGTAGTAAAGTCTGAGTCATGAGATATAAAAATAAAGGAGGTTTAGATGCAACTTG
Organism: Paracaudina chilensis; assembly: GCA_027580055.1. Classification (NCBI taxonomy): domain Eukaryota; kingdom Metazoa; phylum Echinodermata; class Holothuroidea; order Molpadida; family Caudinidae; genus Paracaudina; species Paracaudina chilensis. The sequence goes on along the minus strand of JAODFY010000021.1, from coordinate 43,439 downwards.
CAAGGTTATTTCCGGCGATCTAACAATTATTTTTTCAACATTTTTTTCAAGTTGTACGCTATGCGCTAAACGATGGTTGTGCTCCGCTTAGTGCAACGGATTTCAATGTTTGCTATTTTTAAAGTTTGACCTATACTTTCCGACATACTTCCCCCACTAAAGAGATTCCCTTAGAAGATGCCCTGGCACTTGTTCCTCTATTTCTCCCAGAAATCTTGAGTCATTGTTTTCTTAAGAACTCCTGCAGTGTCTTGACATTTCATAATTGTATTTCATGGGTGCATATATTATCCGATTCCATCCCTTTGGGAAATATCGTTACATTAGTTAATTTAGTTTCCTAGCTTGTTTTCGTAAAATGTGATCGTTCACGCAAAATACCGTGTACACGATATTTACAAGATGCGATGTGCCGAAACAAAGAAAAATTCTCCAAGATGAACCCATGACCGATATTACTAGATTATAATAGGCTTCGGTTATTTTTGCTTCCTATCTAATAAATTCGGACTATGCTATTGGGTGTCCGACCACGAACAATATGACAAGGGGGCATTGGGCCGGTCCAAGAGGGCACAAGGGGTAGGTCCAAGAGGGCACAAGGACACGATTCAATCTCTGGTCTAAAACTTTTAAGTTATACGAGTCCAATGTAAGTTATGTAACCAACGCGATATATGAAGATCCTTCCGCATAAATATTGCATAATATGTTGCATAACATTTTTTTTTAATTTTTAAAGGGGCTTAGGGCTCAGGACGGTTGAATACGTCATTGTCCATGCGTTCACATGCGTGTTATTCTTATACGCATTAACCGTTAATTATAGAACAGCGTAACGGCCAATGTTGTATGCGTCAAAGTTGCTTTGATTTAAACATCCTCCAAATTATTTGAGCGGATCCAAGAAAGGGTTCCTTACATTTTTTTTTTAAATTTTAAAAATCACTTTCCTGCTCAAGGCGTGTACATGCACCTTCAATGCAAAGAATTCAACAAATCAGTGCAATGATGAAATATAATTTGGTCAAACCTAGTTTCGTAATTTTGTATTGTTACTATACAAGGTCACTTTGATGCTCAAGGCGTGTACATCCAACGTCAATACAAAGAATTCAACAAATCAGCATAATGATTAAATATAAGTTGGTCAAACTTTGTATTTGTAATTTTTACTACAAGGTCACTCTGCTGCACATCCACCTTCAATACAAAGAATTCACCAAATCAGCGCAATAATTTTTATTCCATTCCGGAAGAATAACTGCCCATAGGGGGTTTCAGTTGGTCAGTTATCAGAACTGGGTCAATTTTTTTTATTCAACTTGACCAGCTGTTTCATTATTTTATATGCCGTCTGCGAGGCGTACAATCAATTTAATGTGCTCGTGCTAATATTATATCATACTGTGGGATAAGACCACGTGATAGGTTCCTACGACATAGTGGTCGTCACGTGATTTACTACATGGTCAAGTGGATAGAGCATCGGCCTTGCAGCCGGGAGGTGCGGAGATCGATTCCGCGCTGGGTCACACCAAAGACTTGAAAAATGGTACCTACAGCTGTATTAAGTGTTTGATGTTCAGCACTGAGAATACGGGGTAGGGTTCTGACAATACGCCTTGCCAGCGGGTCAGAATACGGCTGAAATCCCTCAGTCAAGAGGTTGCTTGTGGAGGGCGGCATCCAGCAATGGATGCACGGTGCCTGACACACACTCACACACATGATTTAGGTCGCCAAAGGTGAATAGATCATAGAGTATCAGCAACATTCACTTGGGCTTAAAACTTTTTGCTGTCAACATTGAAGACAGCAGGTAAACAGGTAAATAAAAGTTTAATGCTACCCTGATCGTTTTACATTGATGAGGATAGGTATTTTAAGTGGGGTCGCCATCGGTCATTTTACGGCCGAGTCAGTCCAATGTGAAATATGAGGTCCCCGAGCAAAACAGTTTGATTGCCAAATGAAGAAATGAACAGCAATACCGTGATTTTGGTGTCAAGTTTTTGGGGTAAATAATGTTAAGACGATATACCGGTAGCCCTTTTAAAAGAAGAGGAAAATTAAACCTTTTGATAAAAAAAAAAAAAGAGGAAAAATTTAAAAAAAAAACTTTGAGCCACATTTGTTATGTCATTAGCTCACTTGGTGTGGAAAAAGGTCTTTATTCCTCTTTTTCATATTTTCACGCTTTTTTCATACTAATTTGAAATGGTATGCCAAAGTTTGTGTGTGTGTTTTTTTTAAATGCTTTCTACAGCAGTTACATGGATATTCTAAAGATTCTTATTTTGAAATTCAAAATGTGAACAACTGATTTCAAACGTTCATATCTCAGCAACCAGAAATGCTATCGGATTGGGACTTCACCGTGTAGTTTATCCTCCTCGTTCTCATCAGAGAATTTCATTTACTTCAGGCCTATTTTTTTAAAAATAAAAATCAGAAATAAGTTAACACTGCTTTTCACTGCGGTACAAACTGTGCTTTGAATTTTTTTATGGTTTTACGGTGGTATAAGATCCAGCACTGTTTCAACACAATTGCCTACGAACCAGGGGTATCACTTAAATCAATGAAACACCGTATCCCTTACATTTACACTAAGCGGGAGGGGAGTACGTTCCGGTTTAAGTCTTGGAATGGCTTGGACGCGTAAGGTATGCCGTGGCGAGGACGAGGTCTATTATCATTATGGGAATTGTAACCAATTACTGCGACCTCTTTGAACACAAGAAGGGTGATTGGTTGGCAGATTTGGATTACAGTCTGAGATTGGATTACAATTTGGGGATTTTTGTTTTGTGTGCTTTTTCCTTTTTTATCTTGCATCGCACATTTCTTCAACAACATTGTCAGTTTGTAGAAAACTCTTTAAGTTAAACGACGATAATACCCACACAGCCAAGAATTTGGTAAACATTTATTTGGTAAAACTGATGGGGATAATGTTAACACGTTAGTTGGGCAGTCTCTGCATTTTTTTAAAATCTTTTTTAACCGATAATGGGTATTCCCACAAGGCAATTTGCTGGTTTACGAAACCGATGTTGTGTCATTTTTACGGCACGCATCGCATCATTTCAACTGTGATGTCCCGCCCGGGAGGATATACGGCACGCATCGCATCATTTCAACTGTGATGTCCCCCCGCCCGCGAGGATTTACGGCACGCATCGCATCATTTCAACTGTGATGTCCCCCGCCCGGGAGGAACGAATTGTTAAATATTTTACCCAATGGAATATCCCCATTGATTCCCCTTCCCGGTGGTACTATGCATATTACCGTACACGGTGTTAACCGTACATGACTATCGTATATATGCTTGTCATAGAGGTATTTTCCTGCATCACCACCCATATACCCATATATCCTTTTATTGTTATTTCTATTGTTTCTTCCCACATCTAAATTTTCATTTTTCATATATTTAATATATGTGTATATATATATAAATATATATATATAGTGAATGATATTGATATGTCGCATTTTGAATTTTTATCACCTTGTCATTGGCAACCTTTGCCTTATTATGGCAAGGGATATTTCTTTATTTAATGGAAAACTGGGTCCCGAGCGGGACTCGAACCTGCGACCTACTGTACTGCTCAACGTGCAGCCACTCTAACCGATTTGTGCATAGTGCAGTGAAAACAATGTAGCCTAGCTGTATTTTGTATGCATGTCATCTAGGCTTTGTATTGTTTTCAGTGCACTGACCGGAAAGTTGCACATATTTGCATCATGGCAATTAATAACTGGGGCGCGAAAATTCTCGGGCCCGTAGACGCAAAATGGTGCAATGTTTGTGGAAAAACAGTCAAATTTTCACTGAGCATTCACAAATTTTTGTTAAAAACTGAACAAAATCAATTTTTGGGTTAATTTTTTTTTTTTTTTTTTGTCAAAATCCCCCCTTGGCTACGCCACTGGGTAGCCTAAGTAATTGCTATTTTGTATGATTGTGAGGATGACTGCGAGTTTTGGACTGGTTATTGGGGTGTTGTTTTTTTACAGCTGCTCTAATACACAGCATTTGTAATATGCGTAATGTACAGTAGCAGTCGGCTAAGTACTATTCTGTACGTACTGGTGTCGTTTAATGTAGGCCTACCGATCAAACTTTGGTGTCCTCATTAGTACTTGCTAGGCCTAGTCCTATAGGCCTAAGTGTTGGCTTAGGCTAGGCCTGTTGTTAACCCTAGGGTCTAACCTTAGGCCTAGGCCGTACAGTTTGGCCTAACGTTAGGCCTTACTTTAGGCTAAGTTCCTAGCCTAACTTTATAACTTATAAGTTAGGCCTAGTCTAAGGTTTAGAATAAAGCATGACAATATCAACCATTCAATAACAACTGCAAGTCTCACCAGTCCGTATCTTTTCTTTATTTTCACGCGTCGTGGGCATTCGAATTCAACTCGCTTGGCTAGATCGGTAACTTCTTTGAATTTGAGACATCGCAGAAGCCTATAGGCCTATGCTAGTACTGCTATACTAGTAACTTTAGGCCAAGCCTAGTACTCCTTCCTAGGGTCGTACGTTACAAATTGATGGAGGCGTCGTACCGTGTATAGTATCTGATGGTTGATCCTCTAATCGCACACTTAAGAACAACAATAGAAAGATCATGAAAAACAACAATTAGTCTGTGAGCGCAGTTGAACGGCTAGTATCATCGTACGCGAAAATGGATATATCTCTCATTGTCAACCAAAAGATTTTAGTCCATGTGGTCATTTTTACATGGTATGACATCAGCAAGTTTCTATCAATCTCAGTTTCCACAAAAACATGAACATGTCAGGTTGTTTGGCCTATACACGTAGCTAATATCATATACAAATCATAATAATATATGTTTGTCATATATTTATTATAGCGATAAAAAATGAAGGGCGTTCGAATATCGAATTCTGACTAAAAATTGTAATATTGCAATGCAGAACAACTGCCTTTTCGTACTTTTTAATACAATACGACCCAATCAAGATAGAGGGAGAGTAACAAGATGCAGAACGGAAATCGGAGTAGGCCTATATAACGGAGTAGGCCCATATAACGGAAATCGGAGTAGGATTATATATTCATAACATTAGTACTTTTGACCAATCAGTGTTAGGCCTATATATCACGTCATGCAGACCAGCGAGATAGTTACATTAGTCCATCATCAGATGAGGCACCAAAAAAGGCTTAAAATTGACATTTTTAAAGTTTTTCCCCACAAAGGTTTGATGATTGGATATGATAGATGGATGTATCGGCAATATATTGTTGATTATTTTAATATTTTGTAATGAGTTATTTTAGGAATAATCAAGCTTTTTGTGACGTCATGCAATACTCTAGCTAAAACGATTGAAAGTTATATATTTTTTTAATTGCAAAACCAGAGCGTTGTAATTGATTGGATGCTGAAGAGGGTTCCTTGTTTGTGTATTAAATGATGCTTGATAAACTCTTATGAGTTAAAGTTACAGGAAAAGCACTCATTTATGACGTCATATGTTTCAGAGATGTTACGCGATAGGGAGAGGGAAATGCCCACCCCCCACATCATAGGACCCCAAATTGTATAATGTTGTTTATTTGCGAAACGTTTATTTCTGAGTACTGATCTACAACGTTTGGTTGTTAAAAATCGATGTATGAAGTTGTTTTAATATGTTCTAGTCTGTATTGGGGGTGGGGTGGGGGCTTAGAGTTCCTTAATGCAGGCCCAAGTAGTGCCCTCTATTGCTTTAAAAATCAAACTTCACTTTAACTCAACTGCAATTAAAATGTCACATGGCATCTTAAATGACCTCTCGTATGTCAAATATTTTCACCCATTAAAATAAGAGTCAGGAGCACAAATATATCTTCTAGCCTATATACTTGTAAAATTATTATTAAGCTATTGATAAAATGGCGAATGCTTTTTTTTCCTTTTTTTTCGGAACATCCCAGAACTGCACCACAACATATGCATACATACATGAAACATACATTTAATCGAATCAATTGTGAAAATAACAATGCATTAAAACTGTTGTCGCATGATTGTAGTGTTAGGAAAAAACACAAAATAGGAACGGAAAATTCTATAACGATCCATGAGAACAATGCATGATATATTAGATGACCTCCACCAAAATCAACAGGGGTCATTCGCTGAATCATATGTGAGCCACTGAGAGGCAAAGTCGGCTATCCCACATGTAGCTCAAAAATGAGATATATGCACTACACTATAGTTTCAGGGTCAATGCACATCCTAGCTTGGGCCCCTGGCATTTTCATTATTGTACTCTACTGCCCTCTATTGAGATCTTGAAAAATCATTCTCAACATCAGCAGATATATTGCGAGAGGTAAAGTGGGCTATCCAACAGTTTTAAATATACTGTGAGAGGTAAAGTGGGCTATCCCTCATGCAAAGATGGCAGCGCCCACATGGAGTTCAGCTGAGGCTATCCTACATCATATTTTGGAGGGCGGTGGTGATCTAAACTCATCGATGGATGAAGAACAATCTATTGGTGTATGTATCCAACGATGACTCTGACGAAGGTAATTACAGTAAAATATCATACATGTTTCTGTTTGAGGCTAATGTAATTTAGCAAAGAGGTTACATGTGGCATGGTTAGGATAAAGGATAGGATGCCAAAAAGTGGGGCGGCCATGGCCGCCCCAGCCGCCCCGCTTGCGACGCGCCTGATACTGACGTACCCTTCTACAGGGATGATTTAAAACAAAGACGATTATCTCGTGGGAGGCAACCCAAAATGCTGGAAAGTATCAAAGATCTACCACTTCTGTATCCAGATGGTAGATCACTGACGAAAGCTAAGCTTGAAGTCATTCAATCATTGTTGAAGTATGTGCCGCCCATCTATCACCCATTTTATGAAACACTACGTGCAAACACGGAGGGAACAAAAAAGGACAGTGACACAGCATCTGACCAATGAAAATGGAATGACAAGACAGTGGCGTTTAGTAGTGTTTAGCATTAATTCATAGTATCAGTCTTACAATGCAACGACACGTGTGTGATGTTGATTAGAAAGAATTAATATTGTTGAAATGATGATTATCTTGTTTGTCAGGTAATTGCATTGACTTTGCTATCTAAAGATAAGATGGTATTTTCTTCAGATTCATGGAATACAGTACAACACGGTGTCTCGTGTAGTGATCTGTAAACGGTAAAGGGCTGAAAGGATTTAACGGTGAAGGGCTGAAAGGATTGCCTGCTGACGGTTACTGTGTTCATTCTTAGTTTGTGTTTTTAAATTTATCAGTTTGAAGGTGAAATTTCATCAGAGTTACAAAAATATACCTTTGAACTAAAGTAAATTATTTGCATTCTTCTTATCTAAATATCCTCTTCATTCAGAGGTAAAGTGGGCTATGCCACATTTTAGTGCCTTTTCATGATTTGGGATAAAATATTGCATGTGAAAATTTTCCAAAATTCAAGTCATGTGCAGACAGCTAAAAAAACAAGTAACTTGCATCCATAGGACATACACAGATTTTTCTATAACCTTTTAACTTTAGACCTCATTTCCTCAAAATATGTTTTTTGTGGGATAGCCCACTATGCCTCTCCGTGGCTCATGTGTATGTGTATTTTCCCTTAAAACTAAGCTGTGAATTTTAAGTAACCAATCCTCTGGTAGTTGTTTGCGCAATATTTATACAATTCCCGAATGATCATGTGATGCAGGTTTTCGACGCGCGATTTTGAACCAAGCTGTAGCTTCCAATTTCCATTGCTTATCGTACGAGAATGCATGCCGTAAGTATACAATATGAAGTAGATGCAAGTTCGCGATAGACGATACTAGGCGTCAATACGTACAAATGATCTACGTATGCTGTAATAAGTAATTTGTGTTTAAATGCGCGATGTTCAACTGTCAGTGAGTTATGATCGAACATTGTAATAAAATATAAAACAAGGTTACAGGAGAGAATATTGCGGTAACCAAAACATGTGTAATATCGGAATTTCTGTACAACTATCAAAAACGATTTTGCCCTGATTTCGGGTACTATCGATCCTACATGTCTCAGCTAGCTGCGTGTTAATTTATTTAGGGGATAAATACGAGGGTGTGAGGTCATACATTTTATTTAAGACCGATGATGACGTCATCGAGGACTCAAAAACTAATTTATGACCGCACACCCTCGTTTTTATCCCCATTTATAAATATCACCCATTTCTAAGTATAGTTTGGTAAAAAACTCTATTTTTCTACAAACAAATTGGGATCATATTTTATTCTGGCAAAGTCTCTTCTGACGTCATAATGAGTATAGTTTGTACAAATTTAATACTTCCATCGGCAAAACCTAGGTCTAATTTATAGCCCTAAATATAATTTTTATTTGCGTCATTTAAAATTGCTGCTTTCCATTACAACTTCAGACTATAAGTACTGTTTGATAAATGACCAAGTGTGATAACTAGCTTCTGTTCGGAATGCGTATTACGTAGAATTTTTTCCAATACGACAAAAATTACGCACTCAGATTCCCCGGTACTTGAATTGAGAATTTGTTACGTATTTTTTTTTCATAAGTATTTAGGAGGCCTAGATGCACAAATCTACTAGATAGAACGTACAGTGGTCATGGTGGTAACAACTCACGGATTGAGCAGGCTTCAGACTTACTTTGATGTCTCGATAGATATAACTGACTTTTGTAACTTGAAGATTCCATGATTGAGGGGTATAATCTTACCCAACATTAGTGCAACATGCAAGATGTACTATGTAGGCCTATGTTCATTTTATAAATTACCGTAACTCGTAAGCCTAGCCTAGGCCTAGGTTCCTTACTTTACTGGCGTTTACAGCATAGCCTAACGTAACGTTAAGCGTCATATCATTAACGTTAGGCCTAGACCCAACGTTATGTGTAAGATATAGGGCTAGGCCTACTGATTATTCTTCCCAAACGTTACACAGTTGTATTACTTTTGTAATTTTATTACAGTTGTATTTCTTTAACCCCACAGATGTGAATTTGTGACAAAAATTGACCAACAATGGCTGCCGGTTTATGTTTATACCAGTGTGTTTCTAAGGCCTAAAGCTAGACTGTCTGTTTGTGGAATGCTGGTTGGAATTCCCGGCTGTTCACACTGTGTGCCAGAGATTACCATAGCAATAACCATAGAAACACCCAATATTTTATGTATTGGAATAAATTCTCCTAAATTGTAATACGCAAATGACGGTACCTTCGAATGGGATTCGAGACTGGTCTCGAATGTTTTTTTCGACTAATCAGAATGCAGGAAACCAATAAAGGTATATATGAATTCTCTTTCAATTCAGTTCAGGTTCTAGTATTTTCAAAATGAATTCCAAATCGTTAAACTGTTAAATGGCTTAGATACAACTCAAATGTGGAATGTGGGGTTGGGTCATTGGGCTGAACTTGTGAAAATGTCGCTGGGGTCTCAACTGGAGGGGATTGTGAAAAAAAAGGGACATCAGGTTTAAGTGGTTGTGGGCATCAGTAACATCAGTATTTTTTTTATTAATAACAAATCTCATTTTGGGTTAAAAGATAAATGTTTTTGTTCTTCTCCAGGTCTAGGGGTGCCCCTGTCCACGGGCTTGAATTTGCTCCAGTGACTAAGTAATAAAATTATGCCCCATATATCTATGCACTATTTTGCACATCACCCAGTCCCCCTGGAACTTACCACTCTGGCATGCATTTTGCAGATTACATGGAATCTACAAAAACAAAACATTTCATTATAAATTGTTTAAAGATTTATATTATAATCTCTTTTTCTCTTCAGTTTCTCTTCCCATTTGTTGTGTCCTCTTTTTGCATAATAAAAAAAAACAGAGAACTTCAACCAGTACATCTGTTACAAATACAAATGGAACAGTATGAATATACCGAACAGCCCGATGAGGATGCACTAATTTTTACACAACATATTTTTTAAAGAAAAAAGTTTCAAAAGTTAATTTTTCAAGATTTGAATTTTGTTAATGCTATGTAAGATGACCTTAATGACTGACATCAGATGACCTCTCAGATGTCACAAGCTGCTATTGTCAGATTCCTTTCAGGAATGTTCGCCTTTTCTGCTTCCCAAGAACCAACAGAACCAATGACCTGTTATAGAAAAAGCAATAATTGTTACTGGGGTTATCACTGCACACAATTCGTCCTCCCCACTCAATGACACTAGGCTCAATGCGATTATGAAATTTGAGCAAAATGGCCTGATTCCATTGGTGTTGATAGCAGGCCTGGCGATGTAAGGCAGGTGATTGCCCGTGCCCGTCTCAAAGCCCATCTTAGGAGCAGAAAGTCTGTCTTAGGTGGGCTACGATTTGCCCTCATGATCTTCTACTGTGCAATGTTATGCCCGTCTTGATGACATATCAGTGGCGTGCGCAAAGGGGGGAAGCCCCACCACATTTGTGGGCAGTCGGGGGAAAATCACTCAGTCGGGGGATTTAATAAAATGCATGGGGGAGAGAAAATAGAAGTGGCTAAGAATGAATTATCTGTGACCGTTGATTATTCTTCAACTATAACGTTGCTGTAATCCCTCTCAATGGTCAAACATTTTTAACAGTCGGCAAAAATTTTCTTGTACATTTGTAGTGGGCATCATCATCAGGATTGTTCACTTTGGAGCAAATAGCTGCCAATTTGGATTAGGAGGCATTTTTAGCCCCCTCACTTGGCGATTGGCCCTGCGCTCAGTATGTGTCCTTCCGTAACGCTTTACAGAACAATTCTGTCCCACCCGACAGAAATCCAGTCGCATGCCACTGGGTCGGAAACATTTTTACAAAACTACCGGTACTTCAACTACAAGTCTAAATTTTTCATTAAAGAGATCTCAAAATAAAATAGGATTTCAAGCTATTTGACTTTTAAACTTCCACCCGCCAGGTTTGCGGAATTTCGTACGCCTACGGTCCTCTTCAATTTCTTATGTTACAATGGTTAAATGGTATATAATTACATTTTTTATTTATACAAATTTTATAGATAGTGTAAAAAGGAGCCAAAAAGGGACCAAGGGACCAAAAGGAAAATGGCCCCTGGTTCATATAAATAGCTCAGGACTGATTGAGCAATTATATAACAAAAGTAGTCCCTTATATTGTTATTATTTATATATTATTTATTATTTATATATAATTTTTACTTTCTTCCATGCTGTACAATATGCTGTACAATATATATGGGAACCCATGTAACACTGTGTGTAAAATAACAACTGACGTAGGCCTACAAGGCCTGGGAAGTGCCATTTTCCGGTAATCTGGGAGGATTTTTGGCCCAAAATTTCGTCGCTACTCTACGCGCCAACCGATGGCGGCGCTTCACTTAGATCACAGCCCTCCCCTATGAAATCATTGTGCCCCTAAAATTTAAGATTGGCCACGCGCCTTCCCCCAGGACACATTACAAATACCATTTTGGATCGTTCCCCATCACAAAAATTTCAGTCGTGGGATTCGCAGACTTGACCCACCCACGTCAGAAATCCTGTGCACGCCACTGTGACATATTGCCCCTTTGCTAAAATACTCCTGACCAGGCCTGGTTGATAGCCAGGTTGGGCCCGTGGACAATATGTAATCTCTGCAGATTGGGACCATGTCAATAACGGCACCAAACCTCTGACAGCCTGCCTGGATGACAGTGATTGTTGGCATATTGGTGTTTGTCAGTTGGCAGGTGGTACGCAGTTTGGCATTGGTGGAAGTCAACATAGATTTGATGGAGTCTGCCCGGCAGGTTGATACGACCAAGGAATCGTTCTTGTACTCCATCAGATGTCATTTAATTTCAAGGTCTTTTGTTATCGTTAGTGGTCAGAAACGGATCAGATGGCATAACCCATGCGATGCACTTGTAATCGAGCAAACTAAAAAACCGCAGTCGTCACCAATGTCGTAGATGAGCCCTATTTTTCTGTTGCGTTTAGAAGGTCATTTGAGTTCACTAGAGGTCAAAAACTAAAAATCTTGTATTTGTGATTTCTGATGAATGCAAAACATCACAGTTTCTACATTTAGTATGGCACATTCGAATGCCAAGTACTTGTACTCCATCATTTGTGGTGGTTAGAGGTCAGAAACCGATCAGATGGCAAAATCCATGCGATTCCCTCAGGCAAACCTACAAAATGCAAATTTCAGCATTGTAATATTTGTCATGTATCTTCTTGATGTGGTGTAAATGAACCCCATTTGCTGTGTTGTAGTTTCAAGATCGTTTGAGGTTACTGTTCTATTGAGGTCTAATTACTATTTTTTTTTATTGCCAGTAATTCATCTCCTACAAGGTCATTTACCACACCCACATAGCCTGCCCCCCTTCCCCACACCATTATTCCCCTCCGGCCACTCCACATTCAGGAATCGCCCTATTGTGAGAGATGACTCAAATGGAGGCCTTTGTACGGTTTTAACTTGAACGGCACAATAACACATGCGTGTTGCTGTGCCATTAAGTTTTTATCTATGTACCCTACTTCTAACCCTACCCTGTCAGGGCTCCTCCCACCACTGACTCTGTATGCTATGTATAAACAGACTGATAAATGGGGCCTTCGTAATATCAATATTAACCCCTCCCACATTGATTTTATGTTGTATAATTTATGGCAAGGAATCACGACACACATTTGCTTAGGGTTGTA
>JAODFY010000020.1:688534-709800 GCA_027580055.1 Paracaudina chilensis | reverse complement strand
GTATACGTGCTGTTAACTGCAGGATATTACTTCTTGAGACAACAAATCTACAACAAATCTAGTAGTCTCGCTAATCTAAACATGACTTATCATGTTGGTTATTACTTCTCGAGAGAGGAAGAACAAAATTGTCAGTGGATTAGATGGGAATAAACACACTTTTTGTGGAATTATCTCGATGGAAATTCCCCATGTTGTGAAAACTGCATCACAAAACAAGCTCCACATTCTAAGCAATTTTCAAGCACTTTCACACAGCTTTAATCATAATGCTCTTATCGCTGCCAAACACAACAAGTGTATTGGTTATACAGGATATGCTAAATTAAGTTATATGAGGTAAGTAATGAGGTAAGATTTACCTTAATTAACAACTATTGGTACCACAATCAACATCTAATCAATGAAGACATGACTAATCAAACAATAGGTGAAAAGCATTGACACAGCAGAGTCTGATAAAATCTGTTTTTTGGATATGGTATCTCTTTTATATTTGTATCCATACTTTCTAAATTTAAAGCTATTCAAAGATAATAACTGGTTCTTCTGTGTTATTTGTGATAAAACTCTGAGAGACGATTCCATGCAAATCATGGTTACTAAATAAAAGGTTACTATCACAGTTTCAGCCGAAAAAAGGTTTTTCCATACATTCATAGTTTGCTACGTAAAACAATGTTCTTTAATCTACATACCATATTTACTCCATTAAACGCCCCCTCTCTAATAAACGCCCCCCTTCATATTACCGATCATTGGGGAGGAACTCATAGCTGATTGTGAAGCTGACAACCAAATGGACAAATATGCCATAGCAGTTTTTCAGAAGGGCTCAGAAAAGAATCAAACAATTGTGGGGCACTTGCTGAGAGAAAAGTCGCAAATCTTTTGTTTTGTGAAGCAGGGGGGGAAGAATTGCTGTTACAATTATGGAAAAACAGAGACATAGCAAGACTGCTGGTGGTTTAGAGGTCCCCTGTGAACTGACATTCTCTGGCTCACATCTTTAATACAGCGATATTAAGGTAAGATTCCTTGCTGGTAAATTTGACTCTAATAAACGCCCGGGGCATTTAATAGAGTAAATACGGTATTTGCCAATTGTAACAGTCATTAGCCCTAACTAAACTAATAACGGGTAAAGTTAAGATTTGGAGAACCAGGGAGCATCTTCCAGTCATAAGTGTCCCCTGGTTCATTGACATTCTGGTTGAACTTAGGAACCCCTCTGAAGGGCTAGTTTACAATGTGTAGGCCTAAGGGCCGATAGGGATACTCTGGGTGAGAACCAGGGAGTACCTTCCAGTCATAAGTGTCCCCTGGTTCATTGACGTTCTGGTTGAACTAGGAACCCCTCTGAATTGACCAAGGGCTAGTTTACAATGTGTAGGCCTAAGGGCTGATATGGATACTCTGGGTAAACTCTGAAATACATATTTAGTCCCAAATATAACTGGACTATAAATATATTGCTGATTTGACATGGGTATGTGGCAAATTTGCCCAAATTGCTGGCTTCCTGAGAAATTTGATTTGGAAGGCCAGGTGAAGCTTCCTAATAAAAAGTGACCCCTGGTTCATAAACATTCTAATGGAAATTTGAAGTGGAATGCTTTTATTTTTAGCCTTGATGATAGTACCTTTGGAGGCTAAGATGATAAACTGATGTTACTATAGGGCAGGGGTGGGGCACACTTTTGAAAATATTCCCATTTTACTTTTCATTTTACACATTTACTCCACTTGAACCTGTCCATTCCAAACCACACTACCAAATCAATTGACTTTAAATCATGCCGCATGGGGAACCTTTTTTCTTTCCATTTGGATATTTATGACATCATTCTCAGGCCAGACAAATTCATCAAATTTATGAATTTAACTGATGAGGATCAGTAAGCATAGCAGTGATCATAGCACCATAATAAATGCATGATAGGTGTGCATATATATAGTGTGGTGTAGTACAATACTAGTAGTACTATTACACAGCATATGTAGTGTGCATAGTGTGTGCTGTAGAACTATACTGGTTGTAGTTATAAATGCAGTATTGTACAGCATATTTACTGTGTATAGTGTGTAATGTAATACTATACTTGTTGTAGTACCATTACACAACATATTTAGTGTGCATAGTGTGTGCTGTAGAACTATACTGGTTGTAGTTATGCAGTATTGTACAGCATATTTACTGTGTATAGTGTGTGCTGTAAAAGTTAGTTGTAGTACCATTACACAACATATTTAGTGTGCATAGTGTGTGCTTTAGAACTATACTAGTTATAGTATTATATGCAGCATATGTAGTGTGCATAGTATGGGGTGTAGTATTATTACACAGCATATTTACCTAAAATATCTGGAAAATGGAAAATTGTACATTTTATTGATCATATATGGCCCATATGGGCTGGATATTCCCCACCCCTGCTCTAAATGTATTTATTGCAACCTTGAAAACAAGAATATAGTAGGCGTGGTGTTTTGATTAGTTCCCGAGCATAGGAGGACATTAAGATGTAGCAGTGAATCCACAGCGCATGCATGTCAAATGTAGGTGCCATATTACTGCAGGTAAGCAAAGTATAAACAATAAAACAGTCAGTTATGAGTTATGACAGACAATTTTGGACTTACAGAAAAGACAAGTGTTGAAGTACTTAGCAAAGATATGGGGCTTTCTTACTATTGAAACGTTCATCACACATTTTCTAGTAAATTCATACATGGGGGGTCAAACCCCTTGCCCCCTCATAAAAAAGAGATTAAGCTGGATAAATGGACTGACAAGGTGGTAAGTGGTAATCAGTATCCTTTTCTTAAGAACTTACCTGAAAGCCTATTTCTTCAGAACCAAAATGTACCTTGTGAAAAGTTGTGATCAAAGCAACGCTGAAATATTCAGCTGTACCTTCTGGCAGTTGAAGGGAATGCTACTAAGAATAACAGAACGGCACGCATCCCAGAATGCACAGTACCCTCACTACCACGAGACAACTCATTATTGCCCACTTCAAAAACATATTCTATACAAGAAAGCAGCGATCAAAAAAATT
The DNA here is from genome assembly GCA_027580055.1 of Paracaudina chilensis. Taxonomy (NCBI): domain Eukaryota; kingdom Metazoa; phylum Echinodermata; class Holothuroidea; order Molpadida; family Caudinidae; genus Paracaudina; species Paracaudina chilensis. The sequence goes on along the minus strand of JAODFY010000020.1, from coordinate 706,738 downwards.
GTCAAGCTCACCAATTGGCAAGTAAGTTTTGAAAAATATTGTTGAGGCCTGCCCTGCACCAAGAACAATAAAGATCAACTACAGAGGAACAACATTTAATGTATTAATTCATGAATGATACATATTCTGAGATAGTTTGCAAACCCACTACTACACACTGAGGCTGTATGGGCTCTGATGATTGCCAGTGGCATCAGAACACACTGTAGCAACAGTATAGCTTTAGTCAAGGCCTGCAATTTTTCAATTAAAGCTCAGCATGGAATGGATTGGTGAATTCACTGTTTATGGTAGGTATACAAGCTGAAGCTAAGTTCAACCCAGGTCAGATGTGTTGAAGGTCATTTAAATAATCCTCTAGGGATGCTCATACTCTCACCCTCAGGCAGGTTGGTACCTCTACCCAGTCAATGCTGTCTCCTTGAGGTGGCTCACACCCTCACCCATACAATATGTTGATCCATCAGGCAGGTTGGTACCTCTAGCCAGTCAATGCTGTCTCCTTGAGGTGGCTCACACCCTCACCCATACAATATGTTGATCCCTCAGGGAGGTTGGTGCCCCTAGCCAGTCACTATCGGTCTCCATGGAACAGCTCATACCCTCACCCATACAATACTGTATGTTAGTCTCTTTGGGCGTCTCATATCAACACGTAAAACAAATGTTGGTCTCCTTGGTGCAGCTTGGTGCCCATTCAGAAATCTTCTGTCCTCACACTCACAGTCTTCACAAATGGTCCGTATTCCTTTTTCAATTAACTCTTTGAGTTTTATATTGGATTTAACTTGTTTGCACCTTTTATAGTTTTATATTTAACAAGGTTTTGGCGGACATGACTGTATGCCCCACATTGTATGTAGAGTATGCAGTGCTACACAGGGTTGTATATGTTTCCTCCATCTTTTGTGTCAGTCATAAAAGTCAGTTGTTAAAGTGCAGAACAATTGTAGTTGAGAGCTCTCATTTTTGTTCACTCTAGGCCCCCTCTACACCCAAAAGTCTCTGTTATCCCCCCCTCTTTCCCCACCCCAGGGGCCCAAGCTTTCGTCTCCCTTGTATCGTGATGGATATGTATACATATTTTATTGAAGTTTTTGAAGTACAAATTTGTGAAGTTTGTGAGTTTCAAGGTTTTTTGGTGCACACGCCCCATACTGCAACATCACCCCTCATTCATTGCCTATCTGTTCCCTAATGAATACATAAAATATGGTCAATTCTTCAAAATGTTACACCTTTTGTCCACATCACACTCACTAAAACACCTCAATGTGCTAACCTTGAATTTTCAGGCAGCTTATGAGTATATTATTTTACCACATTTTAGCAAGTCTCAAGGTTGCAGGCTGCAATTGTATTAAGAGTTTTAATTTATAGCCCCAATTCGAAAGATTCTATACCACAAGGGCATGCTAGATTTATGCTTAATATACAGTATTTCTCTTCTTTGCATTTTGAAATCACGAGAATAAAATTCATGATCTAAAGCAACACAGGGTTTTCACTCAAGGCATCGATTTCCTGTTTTGTGAAATGTAAATTGTAAATTCCATTGTATAATTTTAATGTTGTCCATAATTTTTTCTGTTTTGTTTTAAAATTGTGACTTGCATTTTTATGCGTTTTTTGTTTTCTATAAAAGCAAAAGTTATTAAATTTTATATGTCCGATGATTTTTGTGCATTCTTGCATTTTGTTGCAACTTGGGTTTATGACAAGTCCATTTTATTTTCTGTGGTGTATTTCCGATTCCATGAGTTTTGACTGTTTTCCATATAATTTTCCTGAAATTGTATGTAATTTCTGTGATCAACTGGTGCCTATAATTTTCACTAACCTCATATCAATTAAGGGTCCTGGGCTATCAGACAATGTTCCATACCCTTGAGGCAATGAGGCTCAATGTAGGAGTAATATTTACCAACATGTATAAATAATAGAAAATCCCTTGAAGCAATGAGGTTCAATGTAGGAGTAATATTTACCAACATGTATAAATAACAGAAAATCCCTTGAGGTAATAAGGCTCAATGTAGGAGTAACATATACAGGTACCAACTCTGAGAATTAACAGAGAATACCTAGAGGCAATGAGGTTCAATGTAGGAGTAATATTTACCAACATGTATAAATAACAGAAAATCCCTTGAGGTAATGAGGCTCAATGTAGGAGTAATATTTACCAACAAATATAAATAACAGAAAATCGCTTGAGGTAATGAGGCTCAATGTAGGAGTAACATATACATATATACCAACTCTGAGAATTAACAGAGAATACCTAGAGGCAATGAGGTTCAACGTAGAAGTAAAATTTACCAACATGTATAAATAACAGAAAATCCCTTGAGGTAATGAGGCTCAATGTAGGAGTAACATTTACATATATCATGGCTGAGAATTAACAGAGAATATCTAGAGGCAATGAGGCTCAAAGTAGGAGTAATATTTATATACCAACTCTTAACAGAGAATCCCTTAATTCAACGAGGTTCAATGTAGGAGTAATAAACAACTCAAAGATTTCCCAGAGAATCGCTGGAGCATTGGTTTTGGAAACTTAATGCAACCCCTATAACATACATGAAAAGTAACATGAAGATTCATTGCATTAAAAATAGTATTTGTAATTACTTGTAAAACTAGGGACTCAGCTTGCATTCATGTAATAGGTGCTGGAATTAAAAACTAACATTTTAATAGTGATTCTGTTCTGCAGGATTCACAGGTGGTTTCAGGTTATAATTTTCATGATATTTTGAAATCATGCATTTTACTAGATGTGACATAAATATATATATATATATATTAACAACAACTTGCTGGTAAGTTTTTATTTTTGCGTTAATTGTAAAAATAGTTGCTACGATGTTCTCCATTGACTGCATGCGCCACGGTATGAATGTGAGGTGACAGTGTTGTGTAATTCAGGGGTTTCATTATATCTCAAACCCCAATGATCTGGAACCCCCAGAAAACTCAAACCCCAATAATCGTTTTGAGAACAACACATCATTCAAATAGTTATGGGGTGTTCATTAATTGTTCTAAAAAAAACCTTTGTAAAAAACACAGTGCAATTTCTACTACCCTGTTAGGGTGCATTTGCAACTTCTTGCTAGAGTCTAAATTTGCTTCGTAAATATCAGTTATTATAGTATAATTTGCATTTTCTTGTAAATTATGAGTTATTGTTATGAAAAAAAATATAATATTTTCAGGCTTTACTCCAAGACACGAAGGGTAATATATGGAAGTTTGTCTATGGTGAAAGTGTATCAATGAGCTTAGCCTAAAAATCTTGTATTAATTGTCTCATAGCGATTAATAGTCAACTACTTCATTTCTCTGGTCAATCAACATTATCAATGTATTATGTAAAACTACGTTACAAGAGGTGTGACTGGTCATAACCACCCCCCCCCCCACCAATCTATCAATCCTGACAAATCAATGCTGATACGTATGCAGGAGATTGAATGCCTCAAAATCTTGTATTGTCCTGTAGCGAGCTACTGCATTTATTTCTCTTGTCAATCAACACTACAATGTATCATGTAATGTTATGTTACAAGGTGTGACTGGTCCTACCCCACCCCCAACCCCCCCATCTGTCAATCCCATCTGTCAATAGTGTCTGGCTATATACATGTCTCCAAAGAAAGAACACACCCAAGGATCCCTTCAATACATAATAGGGCAAAATTAAAACAATCTTGTATTTTAGCAATCAAGAGCTTAGCCTCACAATCTTAAAAAAAATCTCCATTATGAATCCACTAAAACAACACATTCACCAATCTGGTCAACGTCAATTCAACACAGCACTGTATCACAATACCAGTAGGCTAGGCTGCAAGACAAACACCACATATCCGCAACGAACAAGGGTCAATGAACTTCAGGCTACTGGCCTGAATGACCTTCAAGTCCAACTGGACATGAATAACACATAAACAACAGACTTACCTTCTTACGAATATCAATATCACGATTATAATTCTCCTGAATAACTGAATGGATCTGTGCATTACCCATGTTTCAATTCACATTTCTTGTTGTACAATGACATAGTCCATAGCATCCACAATGTAACTAGGTATTACTAGATGAAAACAACATGTAGTGTACAGAAGTCATAATGAGCTAAAAACCATACTCAGTGCCGAAAGAGCAAAAGATGATAATGAAAACAGATCCTGTCTGTCAGAGGTGTTAAACTCAACATAAATAATCAACGCTTTGCTGATGGTCTTGGTACAGTGTTAGACTCTAATCAACGATGCATAGCAGGAAAAGTCCACACAGAATCTGCAGCATACATTACAATTTTCATGAAGAACCTCTACTGCTGGTTTGAATAGCGGGGCTAGCTCACTGCTTTGGCAATGAGCAGCAGACACAAAGTTCACCCAGTAATGCTGCAATTGTGGCAGTAGCACGAACGACAGCAGCGGTGGAGGTAGACTCAGTCTGCCGGCTGGCTGTGTGCAGGCAGGAGAGTGTGTGTGTGTGCGCCTGCAAAGCTAATCCACTCTATTTTGATTAGGCATTGAACAAAGGGAGGCTGACCTTCTAAAGCAATCATATAGCTTGACCTTAAAGGTCACAATATTAGGGCAAGGAAGTCAGGACCTCAGGAGGTGAAATTTGAGGCAATTTAGAGCTGGGAGGGTTTCTCTTGCAAGAGTGCAACCATGGAAAGGTTATGAATGCTCCAAGGGAAATAGGAAGTTGTTACAGCTTTTATAAAATGGAAAAGGTATTTTTATGAGGTAGGTGTTACATGCTGGGCATTGGTGTTTGTGCAAACAGAATATGGCTTGATTGGCCTTGTGCCTGTATCAGTTATTTTAGGGCAGATCTGTTAATTGTTTGTTTTTGTTACCTGTACCTGGTGTATTGATATGATATATTTATGATCACAACATGATTATTTATACCATTCAGCTATTTTGTTTTATCAACTAGGCCTATGAATAAATTGAACCTAGGTGACAATTTGTGCCCCCAAAAAATGTTCACATCTGTATTTAATTATGCTGACAATTAATGCAAGAACAGCCAAAGATTTTTTTATGTATTGGGTGGGGAAATGGGAAAAGGGTACTTTTTAGAGCTTTTGAGGTGCTGTATCAGCTTTGGGCAGCACCAGTTTTGAACGGTACCAATAGTGCTGAAAAGGCTTTTGGCTGCACCAGGTTTGAGCTGTATCAGTTTGTGCTTTACCAATGGTTCTACAACAGTTCTGGGCTGTACCAATGGTGCGACACCAGCTTTGGACTAGCTGCACCAATGGTGCTACAACAGTTTTTGAACTGTACCAATTCTGCTACACCAGCTTTGGACTTTGCCAATGGTGCTATAATAGCTTTAGGCTATACCAATGGTGCTACATCAGTTTCAAACTGTACCAATGGTGATATAACAGTTTTGGGTTGTAACAATATTGCTACACCAGTTTTGGACTATACCAATAGTGCTACACCAGCTTTGAACTATACCAATGGTGCTACACCAGTTTTGGGTTACACCAATGGTGCTACACCAGTTTTGGGTTACACCAATGGTGCTACACCAGTTTTGGACTGTACCAATGGTGCTTTGTAACAGTTTTGGGTTGTACCAATGCTACTACACCAGTTTTGGACTATACCAATGCTGCTACACCAGTTTGGGCTGTACCAATGATCCCACAAAAGTTTTAGGCTATACCAACAGTAGTGCAAAAGTTTTGGGCTGTACCAATCATGCTTCCTGGCAAGTTCCAGAGGTGGATGACAAGAACCCCTTAACCAAAAAAATTTTTGTGACCCTCATGTGCCCCTCCAAATGAGGTTTGTTATATTTTTGTTATGTAAGTTTTGTGATTCCTTGCTTCCTTGTTAGTGAATTTCTGGTGACTCCCTTTAAAGTTGATATACTGTAGGTTCTTCATACTCACTATAGGAAACATACATATGAGAATTACAACAGAGGCCTACTCACTATAAGTGAATATATATATAAAATAACATGTTTCCCTATTAGGTTAAACTGATATGGTTTTCAGCACTTGACCCACGTCAACCTCAAATTACTTTTGACCTCTTTAAAATCAAGAAGGTTTATCTACTATAAGATTCTCCAAGTTTCAACACCAACTGACTCATGTTGACCTTTACTAGTTTTACAATCAATAGATTTCATCTACTTAACATGGCTGACTTACAAACCAACTATGAATTTCAACTAAGTTTCCCATATAATAAGGTTTTCAGTTTTTTACCCATCTTGACCTCATATGACCTTTGACCTCTTAAAAAAAAAAATTAGGTTCATCTATTCAACCTACCAGGGTACATACCAAGTTTGAATTACTCCCACCTTTCCCCTATTGAGTTACGAGCAAGGTGTCAGACACACACACAATGATGGGATTTAGATTCCTTTTACCTACGGAACAATAACCATGAGGCACATCTACTAATCATGGAGCATATCTAACAGTTGAATATGACAATAATTAAATATTTCTCCTTGAGAGTTGAGATATTGTGTTTTCAAGCTATTTTGAGCAATGTTGCATTAAGCCCCGCCCATTCATGAATATTAATGAAATGAAATGTGACTGTCATGTGACAATGAACCCCTCATCAAAATACATCATGCATGCATACCAAGTATGAAGCAGATCAGACATACAGTACTGTTGTGAAGAGATTGACATTTTAAGAATTTTACTTTAAGCCCTGCCCTTTCATTAATATTCAATATATGACCACCAAAAACAATAGGGATCATGTACTCATTATGGCCAACATATATACCAAGTATGATATCATTCCAACTGCACCAACTTGAGATATCGTGTTTACAAACTATTTTGAGCGATTTAGCATTAAGCACTGTCCAATCATGAATATTAATTAGATGAAATGTAACTGTCATTGGAATATGTACCACTCATAATCTTACATCACCATACCAAGTATGAAGTAGATCAGACATACCAATGCGAAGATATTGACATTTTAAGAATTTTAATTTAAGCCCCGCCCCTTCATTAATTTTCATGATATGACCACCAAAAACAATAGGGATCATGTACACATTATGCCCAACATATATATACCAAGTATAATATCATTCCAAATTCTCCTTTTTTTAGATATTGTGTTTACAAATCAAGTGTCACACACATAGGCCTACACACACACCAACTTGTCATCTGCATAGGTTCCAATTCCTCAGGCATCCGAAGAATGGTTTTATATTTTCACCATTTTCATCTGATCCCCCTTGTACTTGAACAGCAATTTCCAAATTATCATCAGTCATACATACATATAGGCTATACCATAAGAGTCATTCATATATGTACTCAATGGTCCTGAATCCATACTCTAAGATTCCAATTAACCTTTGACCCCATATTCATGTCATTGGATCAACACACATACTGTTTTACATATATACATGTACATCTACTCATACCAAAGGCTCACATTACAACTCACAGTGAAATTTGTATTGGTGTAGTGAAGCAAATATATAGCCACACATTTTCTGAAGTGTTCCAGACAGACCACCCTCTGAGCTCTTGTAAACTGGTCTGTGTTTTGTCACCTTAGGTGGTCATTTGTCTTGACAGTTTATTATCCTGTGAAAAACCCAAAATTAGCCTTGATTTAAAAAATTAATATACCCTTGACCCAATTTAAGTGCAATCTTAACTTCTTGAAAACATCAAGTCATAGTGCAGTATATGTTTAAACAGTGTTCATTGTAGAGTTGTTTTTACAAACTGGTCAAAGCAAACACACATGTACTTGTATAAAATATACATTTGTTTCCATATAATGTTGTTGAAGAACTGAATAAACATTCAACTTATTTTCTGAAAGGAAACAGATTACAGCCCATTCTTTTCACCCCACAACTACCTTGTTAGGCTGGCAATAACAGAAGGCCTTGACTAGCTGCACTACTGTACAAACCGAACATGGCACGTTCTGAATCATTGGAATAAAGGATGCAATTAAGGTCATATAAAGGGTGGGAAGAATGTGGTATATTGCTATATCTAACAAGAAATATGCACAATGTTTATTCTTGTTGAGACCACATGATTCATTAAGGTATTTTTAAAGGCAACCCCCCCCCTGGAGAAATCATGGATCCACCCCATTTGTACCCCTAAATTAAAATGAAAAATTAGTACAGCAATTTTGTAACAATCCTATAAGCCTTTAAACTTTATTGTGGTGTGAAGGAGATTGAAATACATCTGAAAGGACATCTATATCCATGAACAACCCTGTACACAGATAGCCGGGCTCCCACATGTGATTATGTGGATGATTGTGGATCACTTTTCAGATGTCTCCTCCCGGCCAATGCACAGATGATAGTGAGACAGGCATGCAAAAATTGACCGCATCCTGCTCGAGGGACCCCCATTAAACTTCCCCATCCAACACAAACATATGTGTACCCATTCCCTGAGATCACTCTGGGTCAGAGGAACTTGTCCTTCACGAGTGTGCAGAAGCCGTACCCAACAACCTGAAGCAGGCAACCCAATGAGAAATGGCAATATACAGCTTCAATGGATAAGATCAGCTCACGATTCAACCAAGGACTCCTGAACGCCATTCTAATGCTCCCACCTAGGGCATGATTGTCTATATCTTACAAGACGAGGTATTTTAATAAAATATGCAGTACAGTAACAAAACATTATTTTCCTCTGAAATTCAAAGAAAAGGACAAATTGGGAAGGTGGTGTAACATTAAAGATAAAACATTAAAGATAAAACATTAAAGAAGAGCAAAATTCTAACCACTTTGTGTGTTAAGAAAATAATAAACCTTTTTGGATAAAGTAATTTCATATATTGTGAACATCGAAATGAGTTTTACTGATTTTATAATTATAAATGTTTGGGATTTAAACCTCAGACAATTTCAACAATCGATCGGACCTATGGATATGATTATGACGAGTTCCTGACAGACAGACACATTCACTTAGTAACCAATGCACCAATCATGTTTTTTTTTTCAATTCTGTTAAAAGGCACACTTGGGGGTCTGACCCTCAGTACACAAACATCCCCTTTATGTTATTGATCCACCTTGCAGGATCTGCACAAGTGTGAACAAGGTCATGGTAATTGGTATCTACCTACTGTACCAATCCAGGACACTGAACATTGGTGTCAAAAAGCAACCTTGAAAAGACAAAGTCAACCAGAGTGTATAACCATGCACAGTAAACTGGTTATTTATGATTCCCTGGTGTGGATCTGTAATCACAGTCATCATCAATCACCATGATTCAGCATTCTCAGCAACTTATAGTAGCATGACCTTCTATCCAAACTCACACAAATACATCCAGGGCCCTATTCCATAAAGATTACTTAGGGTATACATACTATTAATACTCTCTATTAATCAAATATTTTTTAGCTAAAAAAAAATTGACATCCTATGTTATTGGCCAGATTTATTTGTCCCAACTAATTCTTCAGTAACCATTGTAGCAGATTGCTACCTTTTGAAATATGACTTTAATTTTTAAACAAATACAGAAAGAGATAGAGACCCCATGAAGACCTCTGAATGGGGCTGCCAGCCGCTCTTGAACATCAACAGAGGGCGCTCTCATAAAGGTCCTAAACAGACCTGTGCATCATTATCACTGAATAACTATTGCCACAACTAATTCTTCAGTAACCATTGTAGCAGATTGCTACCTTTTGAAATATGACTTTAATTTTCAAACACATACAGAAAGAGATAGAGACCCCATGAAGACCTCTGAATGGGGCTGCCGGCTGCTCTTGAACATCAACAGAGGGCGCTCTCATAAAGGACCTAAACAGACCTGTGCATCACTATCACTGAATAACTATTGCAAAATAATTTGTGTGCACTCTTCTGTGCTGCAATACTGTAGCTGCAATATTCTGTGGCCACTGGAGGGGGGAGAGGGAGTATCATGCTAGAAAGCTAAAAAATATTCTGTTAAAATTGAATAGTTCAGGGGAAAAATTGTGGAGGTGGGAGAAGGGTTACCCTGACATGGCCAGGATTGGCATCCATTAGTTATGGATGACAGGAAAATGTCCTTTCCTGCCATTCCCAAGCAAGATTCCAAGTGTGGGTTGTTATTTTTAAAAAAAATAGGGGGGAGTCTAACATTATGGGGCCAATCAGAACATTTTCAAAGGTGATACAAACTTAATGTTGGGAGGGCAGAGCCTAGTTGTCAGCTGCCTTGGCAGTGTATGCTCATTATTTTTTTTCAATGGTCAATGGTTTCAAGAACCACGAGGGTTCCCAAGATTGTTCACTTTCATCTTCTGTGTAATTCACATAGTTATTCTTTTTTATTGCTGGCAATCTAATCATTACAATTTTTATTAATTAAGAAGGAAAGAATCAGAAAGCTGTAAACGAATCATACAATCAAAACCATCTTTGTCCATCTTGTATTTTCAAGAGCTGTGTTTTTATCTACTGCCTGTATCAATAGCCGGTAGACGTCTCCGAAGAAGTGTCAAATCACGGCATCCATTTATCAGGCGTGTCTAAATCTCTGTGTAACACTAATGAGTGTTACAATTGACAAGCACACATGTAGCTGTTTTATATATACGTCATATTTTGCTGCTAAACGTTTCCGTCCTACGATGCTCCATTTAAAAAGAATAAACAGCAAACGCTCTGAAACATATTTCTTTCAGGGACACACCTCTGGCTTCTTATCCTACGACACAAACTTGATGAATTAGCTCAGCAATACTCATGTCACACAGCAAAATGTTTTTACGATGACATTTGTCATTCCAGAATAGGACGATTGAGTGCTTGATGGGAAAAATATTTTTTTCCTATGAATTTTGTGCTTGGCCAGAAGCAGGAAGGGAGTTTTATTTAAAGCAATTTTCCGGATCCAATCCCCGAGTACTTTAATAAAAAAAATAAGAGCATATTTAAATACCTTTGTATATAATTATGCACGTTTTTGTGTCATAGAAAATACAAGCCTGTCCTAGCTAACTCTAAAATTATGACATCATTTATTATGTTATAGTTGTACTTTTGTACATGTACGACTTTAGCCTTAGGCCTAGGCTAGTAAAGTCTATAGGCTAGCTACATATTTTGCTACCTATTTTGAAGATCTCTTGAGGGTTCATTGTTTTTGGAGTACTGTAGAAATGCCCATGACATCCTCAGCAATGCCTTCGCTAAGCAAACACGAAAATCTGTGTGACGTGTCACACACCTTCATTAACATTAGGCCTATCGCTAACGTTAGATATTCTGGCGGCTAACTCAGCGTATTGTTCCTCAGTCATTCTTTGCTCGAAGTCATATCCAACCGGACACCCGTGGAACCTGTCTGGATCATGTTCCATGATCTGTTTTTGTTTTGTGGAGGATTAGGCCTAACTTTTACTTTAGTGCTTGCTCAATACTGTGTGCATACAAATACAGGCCGCCTGTACTATTTATTTATGTACGTGCATATGGCTGTCGAGACGCTTGCTTTAATTGGTCACATCCGAACTCATACAGTGTAGAATATTTATATTGGAACACCAAAAGCAAAAAAATAATGTGCCAACATAACATAACACCACAGATCTCGCAGATAAATTGCGCACATTTGTTAGGCTCATACAAGACTCCTTTTTTCAAAGCTTATTTTCCGCATTAAGGAAGGGTCTAGTACAGATATGGTGCACAGAGATAAAAAGTCGAAAAATGAATCCGATAAATCATGCCAACTTCAATTGTCACCGGACAATTCCTTCCAAGTTCCATTAAAATATCTTCAATATTATATTTGCTTTTATTTTGTATTTATGTGGCTAAAACATTGAAATGGTGGCAGCAGACTACTACAATGCCAACCAGCATTATAGCCCTACAGTATATATGTCTTTGTCTGTTTTTTTTTAATTAATTCCTTTGCATGTTCTTTGTTTTGTAAAATAAAAAAGGAGTATTAAATAAATTAAATTTTGTTGTACTTCGAATGCAATGGATTTATTACTTTTGTGTGTCCCTGGGATTCGTCTCAACTTTGGTGGATGTGAACATTCAATTATTTATTTTATTTCCATGATGATTTCCTGAGTTTTGACGGTTTTCCATATCGTTTTCCCAAGATTGCTGTGAATTATTCCCAAGTTTTCAATGTCACAGAAAAGTGGTGCCGTAATAGTACACAAAGATATGTAGAAACACAAAGAAAGCATTGGTTCACTATTCACCCAAACAGTTGTATTGCAACTAATGCTCCACTGCACTCATCCCACACCCAGTATAGTTAATTTGGCCATGGATATTAAATTGATCTTATAAAAGATATATAGAATCCTAGCCAAAAGGATTTTTTTTATTGGTGGAATATCCATACATTACAGCACAACTGATATGTAGCTTATGTTCTTACCCTCAATTGCTACATATATTCCAGATTTTTTTTAATAATATTACTAAGAAAGATGAAATATTAAACAATTTAATATATTTACCATGTTGTTACTAGGCATTTGCAGATTATTAATATAAATTTAAGCCTTTCATTTACTGTTTGTACCTTTCAAACCAAATCAATATTATATCTAATAACCATTTCATCATGTAAAATATACAATATATGATTGTGTACTTCACTGCTTTAATATATCGAGCCCCTCAGTGGATCTATAGTCTCTATAGTCACGTAGACCATTCATTTAACCCAAATTGGTGGCGCTCTTTACATTTAGCAAGGAGCAATGAATGATCATTGCTCTGTAGTTGCTTTGTATTATATGTTTAGAAATTGCCTATATTTTAGTCTAAAAACTATTTAGCAAAAATATCTTTCTCTTTTTGGCAAACAAATTACATAAATACAGTGCATACATGTATTTATTATAAAGACAATCAATGAGTCATCAGCAATACACTTTGGAGAAAGAGTTGTAGTTTCCATAAAAAAAAAAAAAAGCCATACAGTGAGTGAATCACAGAAATTTTATAAAAAATGATGTTAGGATATTTCAATTTTTTAAATTCATAGCATGTTTTAATGTTTATTTACCACATGAGTACTTATGAATATAAAGTATACTTCATGTTGGATGGATGCGTTCATTGGCTGTGCCTAACAACCTAGATTATACTTGCCACAACTAGGATTCAAACACAATCTCCCAGTAGCTAAACTTCTTTTCATGTATGCCACCATTTTCAACTCAGGAAGCTACAGGACCATTATGATCAATTTCGTAAACAATGATACATAATTAGCATGAACATTATGTATAAATCTGGGGGAGCAAGTGGGGCAATAAAATGATTTAGATGTAAAATGGTGCTCTCATTGATATTTTTCAATGAAATTTAACCTCTCAAAATGTTGCAATTTCATTGTCAGAATGTGGGGGGGATTCCTGCATGTCCCCCCCCCACTAATTAAGCCTACAGATAAGTACCAGAACAAATGTTCTTGTTATTTTTGTTATGGCTTTAAATTACATAAGAATGATTTAATTTTGTACACACACACAAAGGTGGTTGTACATCCAAATTTAGCCCTGTCCTTATAATACTCCCTCACACTTGGAATGCAATCCATGTAATCTTGCATTCGCAATTTCCATGGGTTCTTTTCAATTTGTCTTTGGAAAACGTTTTTTTCAAAATTGTAGACTTTTTTTGTAAACCATTTTTTTTAACTTGCATGGTTTTACAAAGTGACCACCACCTCCCTTAAATGTTGTATACAGGGTGGTAACTACATACACCGGTCGGCACCGGTCAGCACTGGTCGGCACCGGTCGGCTGTAAACCAGCACCAGCGCTTGCTATAAACTGGCTCTCAAAAGTAAATAACCATCCTTCTGACTGGCACTCAAGCATCCTACAAACCAGGACAAAAGTCAGTAATTATGTAAAATTCACAGAAATTCACCGGAATCCTGATTAACATGTTTTTGTTATTCAAAAGACTTTGTCAGGTGCAAAAATATGGGCAGGAGAGAGCCCTCCAAAGCCATGCAAATCAGCCAAAATTCATGAGATTTTACCCCTGCCAGGGTGTTTCCCATGGACCCCACTAGGGGGCTAGGGGCCCTAATGTGGGCCATGGTCCTGTGGCATTGACTGCTCACTTCCAGAGCCGGACCTGATATGCTCACCATCATCACCATGTAATTAGCTGGCATATGGTTTCATTTAGTCACCACTTCTCTAGCTACAACACTGGTTGTATACATCAGATTTACTTTCAGAGTGGAAAATATAATATAAACGAGGGCGCTATTACAGAACTGTTATTGGAAATCCCAATGAGGGCTGCAGACAATTCCAGGAATTAATTAAAATAGGATATTATGATTATTACTGTATATGAGCATGTTGGTCAGGTATAAATTTAAATAGCTACCTAGCATTTCCTTTTACTTCTTGATGGTTTTATTTCAGAATCTATTCAGAGTTTGTCCCATGGTTTTGTATTTTGTATTATTTATTTCAAATGACCATCCCATTGAGTCAGCATTTATTGGCATATGTGTGAGAGATGGGATATTGATCGGTAATAAATGATGCATTATACAGACAGTACCTTAATTGTAGTAGCATTGAGCAACAGGTACCTTTTGATTATCCAATGCATTTCTTTGAATCCATAGAATGGTAAAGAACCAGCAATCATAAAATATTGAAGCTTAAATGAAATTGAAGATCCATTGAAGTCCAAAAATAATATGGTGCATTAAAGGTATCCAAAGATTACTTCCTTTTTCTCAATATGCTTGTGAAATGGGGAACAAATAATACCCAGATTAAAATGCATTAAAAAATGTAATAAATGAACTATTAGTTTTATTTATTGTGTTCATTCATACCTAGTTAAAATTATATAATCTGATTGGTCCATTACAGTCAGCTGACCGTTTGTTAACCAATTGATAATTGCATGGTTGATATGGATAATGCATGGTCAATCTCTGGCGTATGAATACAAGGCTAACACAAAATTGTGAAAATGTGACATTGTGACATTACCTATCCTAACGTTTGGCCTAGAATTGACTATGTACCCCTAATCTCTGCGACAATAAATCAGATTTACCTTTTGCAAGTAGTCCTTAGGCCCAGCATTAGTAAGAAACAAGTCTGTTGGGCCAAAACACACAGTTTGTAGGCTTGAAAATTCATAAAGAATTAATGTTAATTCAATGGACTTAGGTCTAAGGTTAGTGTTGTTGTTAGTGTTACTGTTAGGCTGGCTAGGTTTATAGGCCCTAGGCCTAATAACGTTAAAAACATAAAACACAACTAGGCTATGCCCTATGCCTACGAAAATTTTCCCCAAGGATTCTAAGGCCTGGTGAATGTTTGCTCAAAAAAAATAATCCATCTAGACACAAACACTTCCCAACTAAGCCTAGTTTAATATATTCAATGATGAATCCAAAATGATGATATAGTTCAACACTAGAATGACCACTCATAAGTTGACATGCGTACATACAAAGAACAAAGTTTACATTTAACTGACTACATGAACAGTGCTAATGCAGTCCATAATGTAGGATTCCATTCTGTTCCTATACAGTTGTTATCTATTATGTTCCTATAGTGATCCGGTTGCTATGGAAGTACAAAGAATGTTGATTATCTCATATATTGTCTTCGTATTAATACATTAACCTTTCCGATTGCTTCCAATTCCATGTTTGATGCATTTTGTATTTACTGATAGTCGTAATGTTTTTGTCATTAAGCATGATCGTGTGGTTCTAATTTTTTATTTTGCACATTATATTTTTTAATGACAAAAATCATAAGAATATATATGAATGAACGGGGTTAATCAACGGTCAGTGTGGGTTTATCTATAGGATAATGCACGATTCGGGGGTTATTGCCAAGCTGGATAGCCCTCGTGCATCGCTTGCATTATAACTGCTGATAATGCTTTATCCTATAGATAAACCCAAGTTGACCCCTAAATTAATGGTACTATCAGAGTTTAAAATCTGCAACCTTGTAACCGTTTGTATCTCATTGGATGTTATGTTTCAATATGCTATGTACTATTTAGTGGAAATTACAGGGTTTAAGTATAACTTGTTGCCCAACAAAATGTGTTTCTTGTCTTAAATTTTGGCTTATGAGTGTTGCAATTAGCAAAATAATTAGATGTTGGTTTGCTTTCTGAGACAAAGCTATGGACTGAATGAGTAAAACATCACACCAACCAACTAATGGTGGCACCAAGTCATCCAAGGTTAACTTTTTTAATGTTCCTCCACAGTGAACCACAGCCCCCTCCACCCCCACCCCCTACACAAACACACACAAAAATACAGATTTGTTCCCCGTTGTTGTTAAAGTATGTTAAGGAATATTAAAGAAAATGCCCCTTTGCAATGATCAGAAAATAATATCAATTGCCAACTTATGGCTTTAACCTTCAATATGTGACCAGAAAAGCATTGCATATTCAGTCCCTTTTCCAATTCATATTAAAGGTACTGTCAGGCTTTGAAAATATGAATCTACATGTACCTTTGTAAGTAATATAACTTGTAACTAATTTTGCAAATTGTAACACTCAGTGACTGAGTAATGAAGCTCAGAAACACATTTTATGCATTTTGTTCGGCGACATGAAAAAAACAAGAGGGCAATCCACAGAGTTGCTGATCTCATCGCCAAATCGTGTGCAATGTCCGTCTGCACAAATTCCTGATAATTTTAGACCATAAAATTAGAGACATAGACACTTGGCAAAGTTATGTAGCTTTTAAATTGAATAGCCTAATGTGAAGAGGCATACTAATTTTCAATGCTATATTTCGTTCTCAAAATGTACATTTAGCTTGCATCAATATATGCTAGTTATTGAAACAATTAGGGGATAAATACGAGGGTGTAGGGTCATAAATTTGATTTAAGACCGATGATGACGTCATCATAAATATCACATTTCCACATATAATTTGGTACAAAACTCTACCCAAAAATTGGGATCATATTTAATTCTAAAGTATCTTCTGACGTCATAATGACTATAGTTTGTACAAATTTAATACTTCCATCGGACAAACGTCTAGGTCTAATTTATAGCCCTAAATTATGGAATGCCAAAAGGGAAATTTAATATGGTGATGGTGACCACCATCATCATTATAGTTAATCATGTTAAAATCTGTCATTACCATCACAAAAGTGGCCATCATCACCTTAATAGTGACAACCGTCTTGTTAAAACCTGTCATTACCATCACAAAAGTGACGATCACCATCATAATAGTGACCACCGCCATGTTAAAACCGATCATTGCCATCACAAATAAGAGACTATCATCACCATAATAGTGACCACTGCTGTGTTAAAACCTGTCATTACCATCACAAAAGTGACGATCACCATCATAATAGTGACCATCACCATGTTAAAACCTGTCATTACCATCACAAAAGAGACAATCATCATCACCTTAATAGTGACCACCGACATGTTAAAACCTGTCATTACCATCACAAAAGAAACTATCATCACCAATAGTGACCACCTTAATGTTAAAACCTGTCATTACCATCACAAAAGTGACGATCACTGTTATAATAGTGACCACCGCCATGTAAATACATACCACCATCATGATGAATTGCCCTTTTGGCGTTCCATATTTACTGTAAATAAGTACTGTTTGGTAAATGACCAAGTGTGACAACTAGGTTCTGCTCCGAAGGCGTAATATGTAGAATGTACGTACGTATGGTGTACATGATGTTAACAGCTCATGAATTGAGCAGGCACATTTCAGACTTACTTTGATGTCTCAGTGGATATAACTGACTGAGGGGTATAATTTTACCCAACATTAGCGTAACATGCAGCAAGATGTATGTAGGCCTATATTAATGTTATAAATTACCATAACTCGTAAGCATAGCAAAGGCCTAGATTCCTTACTTTACTGACGTTTACACTTTACAGCATAGCCTAACGTTAAAAGCGTCATATCATTAACGTTAGGACTATAGACCCAACTTTATGTGTAAGATATTGATATATGCCTAACATTAGGCCTAATATAATGTTACACCAACTAAGTATATTATGCCAGACTGCCTGTTTGTGGAATGCTAATTGGAATTCCATAAGCTGTTCACACTGTGCCAGAGATT
>JAODFY010000020.1:606658-617425 GCA_027580055.1 Paracaudina chilensis | reverse complement strand
GACCATAATTAAGCCTTTGGGTGGGGGAGGGGGGGGGGGAAGCAAGCATGTCCACTGTTGGCCCCCAGTGCATGCATGTAAAAGCATCCAGCAGAGAGCATGTATACAGTCTACAAAACAATTATAAAGTGTTTTAGAAATGTTGATGAATCAGGAAAGAATAATATCTTGTTATTTCTTGAAATGAGCCCAAAAAGCGGGTTGTTTATGTTTTTCACTGTTATCAAGAAATAAAATAATAGTTCCCTGTTATTTGGGTATGTCACATATTCCGATGTGATGTAACCCAAGGGCCCTCTACTTGTAGGTGCTTGAGAAAGCCGGCTAGCAGGTCAGCGATGTTCTCTGCGTGCTTGTATGTGGACAGGAACACGTCTGGAAATAATCTTGTCATATCTGGAAAGGCAGGTTGTTACGTTTTTCCCGTTATCCAGAAATTATGACAAGATAACTATTTCCCATTGTAATGTTATGAACAATCTGCTAGCACTTATTTTAACCTCTGAACAAACCTTCAGGGTTCTGTGTTCAACAAAGTTTAGGGCTTTAATTGATGAAGGATCTTAATAGTCAACAGCCGTAGCAACAACATATGGACGGTGTAAATGACACACACAACCAAAGCCATCTCATTACAAACAATTGGATAACAAATTTCAGCTTAATATGTGAAACCTCATACTATAGTTGACATTAATTTCAACCTTCGGTCGTTAGTTTTGTGGAATATCGATATCGCACATGCATACTCCTTTCGTGACTGTGCATATTTAAACAGCTCACTTTATTTGCTAGTCTGCTCAATTGTTTCTTTGCTCCATATAATGTACAGCCTTGGCTGCTGTCAAGTGCATCTAATTTTATGGAAAAGCATCAATATAGCCTTAAGCGGCCAAATTTTTTTTTCTTCTCCCTTATACATTTTGTTCTTGTGATTCAGTCGTCATCGCAATCATCATCGTACTCAAGACTCTCTCTAGTTTCGTTTAATTACTTTTAGTTGATCAACGTGATGCAGAAGTAAGGAGGGACTTGTCAGGTGACAGCTCGCCAACGTTTCCTATTGATTGGACTACGCTAATAAGATTTGTCCTGCCTAGGAAACACAAAAAAAATGAAGCTTTAACTTGGTATCCAAAAATGAAGGAGATTTTGAAAGTGAAAGATGATATGTGCAGGTCTAAGTATGCTGACCAGTGTCCTAGGTGACAATTAAGAGGCACACATGGCATCAATAGCTGTGACGTTGAACCCAAGTTTATGATACGTATATATAAAGAAAAGAAATTTCCCGTCGCGATAACCGAGGTACCCCAAAATTTGATTGCGTTAATGTGCAGAAATGTCCACAAATTGCTGTTTGCGGTGGGAATATCTTCGCCGATCCGCCGATAGGAATCTGCAAGCATCTGATTACATGTGGCATTAACATAAGAAGCCATAATAAATGATTGAGTTCATATTTGGACTAATAACACTGACTGACCCTTGTAGCAGTCTTTGTGTGGTTTAATAACAAAAAATTAAGGAAGGTTTCAATAGAGTTGTATGTGATTTAAACGACTGTGTGTCGATGCCGTTTCTACGCTTTGGTGCTTTTCCCTACTTGAGAATGTAAGGGTGGGTTTGACCCTGCAATGGTGACTCTATTATCTTGATGGCCGACTGGCTAAGGAGGTGGGCTTGTGATTCAAGAAATCCCAGGTTTGTATCCTGATCAGGCCATGCACTCTCCACACCCAGGGGTACACTGGGGACCTATGAGGTGATGGATTGAGGTACTGCATCACAGGCTGGCTGGCCGACTATAATCTCTTACCACGTATTATCTTATCTTCATGTTTCAGAAAGGATCCTGAACCCGTAAAGGCGATCAATATTCTGATGCGAATGCGTGGAAGGGTCACGGGAGTCAAGGTATCCTGTTCTTTTGTTCGTCATTTCCACATAGCTTACCATACTGGGGCGAGATCTAAAGGCAGTAACTTGTAAACAGTAAGTGACCTTTCCATGCTTGATCAGTGTTTTCTGTCCAGTGTTGATACCGCACCCACTCTCAAACCCGCCCTGCCCCGGACCCAACCCGACCCATCGACCCACCCCACCCATCGACCCACCCCACCCAGATCAGTTTCATTTAATTACCTGTCTGTGGAATGAACAAACACAGGTTCTCATTTTGTGTTTTCAAGTGGAAACAGCATTATGTTGTTGCTGTAATGGTACGGTGGCCATTGTCAGATGTATTTGGCGAGCCCGCCAAATACAGGGGGACTATGTACCACTTTCTCCAGGATCCTTGACCTGCAGAAAATGTTTGGATCCCTTGACTAAGAACACATGAAGCTCCTCAGTGGCATCGCCAGAAGTAGTGGGCATATTCCCGCAGTTATAATTAGAAGCCTCCCCAAATCTTTCACATTGTAAATTGCCCTATTCGGAAGAAATTAGACCATAACTGTGAGAAAATGGGTGGAATTATTTCCGGGGGAAGGGGGGGGGGGCAAAAGGAATGGCTGGAATCAGTATCACAAATCTCATTCGGGGGCGGGCACATGGGGGAACAAACAATTTTTTGGTGGGCATATTCCCAGTTATAATTAAGAGCCTCCCTGAATCTTTCACACTGTAAATTGTCCTATTTGAGAAGAAATTTAGACCATAACTGTGTGAGTGTTGCATTTTGTTGCCAAACTGTTTGGCCAAACTAGCATAATATCGTTAAGGTTTGTTGCAAATTGATGAATCGTTCATCCATTGTCACAATATGCATTGTGATGTGATATAATGATAACAAAATCGTTTCGTATGAACCCTGATTACTGCTTTAATTTGGGCTAGGTAGGGTGGGTAAATTAATTTTATTAAAAAAAAAAATTTGGTTCCCAAATATAAATCTATGGATTGCGTGAGTAAATTAATTTAGTTAACACCTTTAGTAAAACACTGGCACCACACTAAATAATTCATTGTCTTCCAAAGGTGTCTATTGCTTGTTCCTATGGGGTCTGCTTGGTGATTTGGTGCCCATGGATTGTTTATAACACTTGTTAAGGAAATGCCATTCTTATATGCTTATTGAACAACTTGTTAATGAAAGAATCAAAGGCTATTTCTACAGATTGCTGTGACAACCAAGGACAAACAGACTGAACAAATTAACTCACTGGCACAGCAGTTTCTTTCACATTATGGGTGTGTGATATTGTGCTTGTTCCCACTTGAGAACACAAGGAGGATCTTATCCTGCAAGGGCAATCAACTCTATAATGAGAATACTCATGTACTGGGGATCAGATCCTGCAGTCTTGATCCTCCTATTGGGCAGGAGCCTGATCGAGTCAGCACGGGCAATCAAGATTTCAATGTGTATTGTGGGGGATCATACAACCAATGATCTCTAGTTTGTTGGCAAGAGAAGTAATATCCCACATTACTGTAAGAAGAATGCTCATGTACTGGGTATGAGACCATGTTGTCCTGATGCTGCACTAGCAATCAATACATTAATGTGTATATTATGGGTGATTATGCAACCAAAGATCTCTAGTTTGTTGGTTAGAGGGGTAATATACTTCATTTTAATGCTATTGATATATGATTGTTTGAGCAGGTCTGCAGTATACCCATGTGAGGCCCCAAAAACTTTTGTCAATCACCCCATAATACATTTAAGGAAAATCTTGAAAAATGTTTATCATACCCTAGTACAAAGAACAATGCCAGGATGTCCCTCCCTCAATTTCTAATCTGTTATTAAAATGAATTATCCCAACCAGGTACAGTACCATGTTACAAAAAAAATTGTTGTTCAATGTATTGATGTGATTGTAATTGCAGTTGCATTTATAACCATGAGAGGACTTCTTTCAACCACACCTTAAATTTAGAGGAAAATAAGGGAAAATGTTACCCTTTGGTGGCAAACAGAACTATGCCAGGTCCCCTCCCTCAGATTAAGATCTGTTTCCTCGGAAATGAAACTCTGCATGGTCCCTTTGAATTCCTGCAATTTAAATAAAACAACATGTCTGCTGTATATTGCTATCAGCTTCCATCCACCCCCCTCTGCCCAACACCATTATGTCTGTTAGCAAACACGTAAAAAATGTAACCTGTAACCATTTTGTATAATAAATTATTTTAAAAAAGGGCCTGGAACCAACATGGGTAAAGTTGATTTATCTATCATATTGACATTTTTAGGAGTATACAATAAATCGTAAACGCATATATTTCGGTGCAATGACGCAATATAGTATCTTATACTCTATTGTGTAAATCTGTCCTACAGTATTCTCATTCAGATACATGGTACTGGTAATTAAACTGTTAGGTGCACATGTCTCTGTTAATTGTATTAACCACACTTGTATGATGTGGGTTACATCCATGTCCCTTCTCTTACAGCTACTAAACCTCATCACTCCCAAGGAATTCCCCACAAGGTTGAAAAGGCAGCAATGCAAAATTGCCAAATTAGTGAATCAAATAATGGTAAACCTGAAGGTCAAGGTCAACATATGTTATCATACCTACCCCATTTGTCATTAACAGACACCTAGGCAATTAAAATAGTTAGACAAGCCTCTTAGCATCACCCCCCCCCAACTCCAACCCCCACTCCTTCCCAACATAAAATTTTGGCACTGCCTGGCTGCCATATCAGCACTTACAAGAAGAGCCAAAAGGTAAGACATGCCCAGTTGCAGAATGTCCTAAATCTTGAAAAAATTGTTGTCATAATTCCTATTAATTTTGGTTAAAACAAATTAGCAAAGCACTGCTATTCTTTTGCAACATATCATTTACCTAGAATTTTTCAGAAGAATTTATAAAGGACAAATATTTGTATACAGACTATTGTTAAGGTTACCAGACTGTTGTTTCCATAGCAATCAATTTAATTGCAGGAAATCACTCAGGCATTAACTGTGCAGGGAAACAAATTATAAAAAAACAGGGCAATATTTTTTTCTTAATTTAATTTTGGTTCACACCTCTCTCTTTATGTCATCATTATGAAATTAGGTACTTGAGCCAGAAAGGCACACAGTTCAACATGTAAGGTTGCTGCCTTGTGTTGTAATGTGGTATACATGTATATACAGGCTCAGTGAGTGCCACCTCCCTGCCTAAGTGTTACCCTTTTATAACAACCTTCATTCAAATATTAATTACGTGTCACAAAGCATTAAAAGAAAAGTCTGGCGAAAAAGAAATACACTCGATGTTGGAAGTCCCCATATTATAATATCATTTTGAGTTATTGAGCTATTCATTTTTTAAATCACCTTAAAAATTTAATTAAGCATCTGACAACCTTTTTATGTCATCCGCTTAACTTTGTCTGGAAAACTCTATGTAATTCATCATATATTTTATGTTTTTCCATTCAATTAGTTAAAATGGTAGGCCAAAGTTTGTAATATTTTTTTAAACATGTTGATTTTTGCTCTAAGGTTCTATTTCTATAGATAATATAATATATATATATATAAAAAAAAACACTAATTAACTTGTAAAACAAGAGCTTCTTGATGCAATGTGTATCTGTTGTCACAAATGTTGCCAGATTCTTAATTAAATTGAAAATGTCGACTGATTTCAAGTACATAAATCTCAATAACACAGCATGCTATTGCAATGGAACTTCCTCCACTCTGTGCAGTTTTCATCCAGTATTTATCTGAAACTGTCATTTTTCAACTGGACTATTCTTGTTCATTTTTTATACTCATTAGGTGTCACAAGGCATTACCAATCATTTAAGAGGAATGACTGATGTTCCTGATTGCAAATTAAAAGCTAGAATTTATTCTAATCAGAATAATGAGCTCCCTCCCCATTAGCAGTATATACTAGTTTGTTTTTATACAGTTTTGAGCCGCAAATTATGACTTGTTTTCATAATTGTTCATAGCTTTTGTCACGTAAAACAAATGTACTCATTATGGCAATTGTTACATTCGTTAGCGAGAAAAGCACGTTTTATGGGTTTTGTACCTAGACAAATTATGTGCATGTATAAACTAGTAATTTTCTAAAATAAATAATACCGGTACTCAATAATAAAACAGAGAAATGAAATATGACAAAGATTTATAATTCCAGAAAGCATTTTTAGCCAGAACAGGGTGGTTAACAAACACCCAAGTGTCCTGGGATTCTCAGTTTAACATATTTGTGTTTTTTGAGGAGGAGGAGGAGGGGGGCATGACCCTGCACATGATTCCTATGGAAACAAGTCTGGTAATATACAAATATTTGTCCTTTATAAATTCTTCTGAATTTTTTGTTCTAGATTTAGGACCATTCTGCAACTGGGCATGTCTACTTTTTTTGCTCTTGGGGTAAGTAATTGTTGGTATGGCAGCCAGGCAGTGCCAAAATTTTATGTTGGGTGGGAGTGGGGATTTGAGGGGGGTGATGCTTAGAGGCTTGTCTATTTTAATTGCCTAGGTGTCTGTTTATGACAAAAGGGGTAGGTAAGGTAACATGCACTACTGCCTTTTCAACCTTGAGGGGAATTCCTTGGAGGGCGATAAGGTTTAGCAGCTGTGAGAAGGGACATGGATGTAACCCACATCATACAAGTGTGGTTTATAAATGAGATTGATTCTAACAGGGTGAGTTTACCATACACATGCAGCTCGAATAAACCAGTATATATTCCGATATCAATATATGTTCCGACACCCATATGGTTTTACAAAATTCGCTGATCGCTGTCAACAAAATAATGTTCGCATTGACTGCATTGTACATTGCGTAACGTTCGCATGACCGGTTTTCATACCTAATTCATTAAAATTTAAGACAATAGTAACAACTAATTCAACCCACTCTGTTTGTATTATTAATCTTCCTGCCTCTCCAACAATTCCCTGTTATTACTTTCCTTATGTTTACACTCAGGTAACTGGTATTTACATTGCGGAATTGCGCGGAAAACATTGTTTTCACAGACCGCGGAAAATCACAGATTTTTTAAAATTCCTGCACGTAATTCACAGAGAAAAAAAATCGACATCCGGCCGATTATGAAAAAATAATCGGTAATCGGTATTATTTGATATTGCATAATAGTTTGACCATTATTCACGGAAGAATAGCGATAAGAAAGTAGTGATTTCATGAACAGAAAAGGTCTTAAAAATAGTGAAAGGGTACGTAGTCATGATTTCATGACCTGAATATTGCTGTCAATAACCCATACGTGACGCCGATTGCTGTCAACAAAATAACGTTCGCAATGACACGTGCTGTACATCGTACTAACGTTCGCATTAAATTAAATTTGATTATAATTCTTTTTCATAAAGTCTTAAGTACGAAATGTTTTCTAATTTGTATTTTTAGAGATCTATGCATATGGAAACGTTTTTTATTTAATTGTAATAAAGTCTTCTTTTGTAGTTTCATGTCAAAAACATAGTTTTATGTTGTTTTTAAGTGTCTTGGAGTAAATTTAAAGCAGTCAGCTTGGTTGAATGAGCATTCAATAGTTAGTTGTTAGTGCCTGATAACCCTTCTAACATTCTGAAAAACATGAGAAAAATGGGCCAAACAAAAAAATTGCTTATTTTTGTACATGATGGATATGGTCCATTGATAACCTTGTAAAAAAAAATATCACACAACTAATTATCTTCCCTTGTTTTTATTAATGAAGTTGAGGGTCTGATGTATCAAATAAATTATGTTTTCAACATTTATGGGGATTTTCAATTTTCACTACCACATGGGAGCTAATTGGACACTTTAACGTGAAATGTGTCATACACCTATAATTGGCAAAACACGAGTGAAATTGAGACAAACGTTACAATCACCTTTATATACCTTTATCGTTTATGTAGCTTACAAAAACTGAAGTAAATTGTAACATACTCTTTTTATGATAGTAAATCCTCTAAACAGTCATAACATCTCACTTCATCAGTGTAGTCTGTATTTATTTTTAGGCCCTCCACAAATGTCATTCCCCACTGAAAACTTTTAACCTACACAGTTCATTCACCCGCCTTATGCTGCATGGATGTATTATGTTCTAACATATACACACACAACCATGAAGCAGGTTGGACACCTGCAAGCTGCCATAAACCAGAGCTTAAACTATATTGTATCTTACCCTGTTATAAATATGTAATCTCCATACATGTGGAGGAATGTTGTCCATGTTATTTTGTTGGAGCCATGTCAAGTAAAAATACTCAATGCATTAATGGGGCATTGAGGTGTGCTACACTTACAGTGCTAACAATCATTCATTTGCAGCTTCCACATGCTTTGAATGAGTCACCATTTATAAGAAGTCGATGAATAAATCATGGTCGCTTCTGATCATACCTTAGTAGTGTTTCTCAGAGTTACTGTAATGTGCAGCACCTGGATCATATCCGGCTTCTTTTTTACAGCAAGACCATTGTAACCACAAATCCCATGATTTTAATAGCAGGTTAATATCAAGATCGTTCCTTGTGAAAAGTTGAGCACCTACAATCGTCGACAAAAATAGATGGGACACCCCGCTCCCCGTATTAATGTTGCAGTTTCTCAGCGCTTTTGCCTTCAACATTGAAAGGGGGGCAGGGGGTGCGCTTATACCAATATAACCACAAAGTTCGCTCGTTGCTGCTCATACTGTCCCATCATTTTTGTCGATGATTGTAGCTGTAGTAGAGTTCAGTCATTTCACAAGTACCTCCAAATTTATTCCATGGATTGCAACCTAACATTGCTGAATACACTGTTGCTGATGACACTGTACATACAAAAGTGTGTATACAAAAGTGTGTATACAAAAGTTGACATGTGTGAACAGATTCAACAGATCATAAAAATTGATGACATTACAAACACATGCAATATAAATGCTGTAACCAGTGCAGTGTGTCCTAATAGCAGGGTTTCACTAACAATTCATATTCTGAGGTCCCAGACTTCAGAAAATGTTTGGGACCCTCAAGTTTCAACGCAGCCCGAGTAACTGCTGAGATACTGTAATGGGGTTACTTGGCGTCACATACACACAGCAACGCGATTGCATAGATTTTGGGGGCCAAGGCAAGCAATCAAACAAGAAAACCCAGAGGTTTTGTGATTCCTTGCTTCCTCATTGTTGAATTACTTTTGACCCTGTTTAAAAAAATCAATTGGGTTCATCTACTCAGCATGGCTGACTTACATACCAACTATGCATTTCATCCAAGGTTCCCCTATGGAGTTAGCCTGATTACACCGATTACAGCACATGATCCATGTTGACCTCAAATGACCTTTGACCTCTTATGAATAAATGGGTTTCATCTGCTCAATATGGCTAACCTACATACCAAGTTTGAATATCATCCACCATTCCCCTATTGAGTTAGCCTGATTAAGAGTAAGATGCGAGTCACACACACAAACATACACACCAATGTGATGTACAGATTCCTTTTACCTTCTAGAGGTAAGGAATCAAAAAGAATGTGGGTCCGAAGAAGGATGTGGGCAGCAGGGAGGAGAAACGTGTCGTTAATATCACTTGGCCTAACATGGCTGGAACAATGTTGTGCAAAAATGGGAAAAGCTAATCAATTTGTTCCATTTGAACCATTTTGTTCCCCTTGCATGTGTAATTCATATTATAACCATATATGGAAAAACATTCATTTTTGACTGTCAAAATAAGCAACACACCCACCATCTTTAGGTACTGTCAGGGCAGCAGAGTATATATATACCTCTCAGTCTGCTGGATTAATCACTCAATTGTTTATCTTAAAAAATATAATCATTTTGCAAATTGCACTAATTTTGCACAAATTGTAATGTCACTCATTAGCGAAAATAAAGCTTTGAAACATGTTTTATGCCTTTTGTTTGGCGACAAATTATATGCATATAAGCCAATGGGCATTTTAAAAACAGCCGATGAAATATTCAAATGTTTAGCTAAAACCAATTTATATGACAATTTTAACTGCCAAACTGCAACATATTTCAGAGGGGATTTTGTACCCCAAATAAAGTGTAATATTACCTTCAAATAATTATCATATGCGATAAATGCTAATTATGATTTCCTTGCAGCATCAAACTGTAACTCAAGCTTATTACCGGAACAGCCAATTATATTGTGATTGTACCACATAATCTGAGCAGAGTTTGTGTATCGTGTGTCACAGTGGTATTATTTGCAAGCAATGTTATACATGTACATTTATACAAGGAATAGCTTGGGGAAGGGGGATGATTTTAGGCTGGTATTGTTGGTGGAAAGCATTTTAATTTTAGGGCTGTTGACAAATACTGAATATATATATTCGATATTCATTCGATCTCTGTAGAATATGAATACTGAAACTAGTGCTGAGCCGATATCACTATTATCCGATATCTGATATTACAGACCCAATATTGAACTGATATTAAAAAACATAGGATTATGCTGATAAGACTACACACGATTTTGTGTTTGGAACTGAAAAATTATGCAAGGTTTCAAATTACAATAACAGCTAATGCAACCACTATGTTTGCGTTATGCGTATATATACTTGATTGATTTGGTTGTGTTTTAGCATATCAAAAATTTCGGGGAATTGTTACGTATAGTAATGAAATAAACAAATCTTCAGTATATATTTGTTAGAATGTTAGGTAGCAAATACCGAATTTGTAAATATTTGTATTTCAGCAGCCAAATTAATTTATGTATGTAATTATTTGTATGATTAATTTATTTCCTTTTTTTTTTTTTTTGGGGGGGGGGGG
>JAODFY010000020.1:593205-606558 GCA_027580055.1 Paracaudina chilensis | reverse complement strand
GTCTTCTTTTGTAGTTTTATGTCAAAAACATAGTTTTATGTTGTTTTTAAGTGTCTTGGAGTAAATTTAAAGCAGTCAGCTTGGTTTAATAGTTAGTTATTAGTGCCTGATAACCCTTTAACTTCTAACATTCTGAAAAACGTGAGAAAAATGGACCAAACATACACTTGAAGAATGCTCTTCAAATAGCTTATTTTTGTACATGATGGATATGGTGCAACGTATAACCTTGTTAAAAAAAAATATCACACAACTAATTATCTTTCCTTGATTTTATTAATGAAGTTGAGGGTCTGATGTATCAAATAAAATATGTTTTAAACATTTATGGGGATTTTCAATTTTCACTACTATGTGGGAGCTAATTGGATTCTTTAACGTGAAATGTGTCATATATATATATAGCATATATATATATATATATAGCATATCATATATATATATATAGCATATATATATATATTTAGCCCTCTTAATTATTGTTCAAACTCTCTGTGGTATTTTTCAAGGAGAATGTGTTGATTTAATGAAGAAAATATATTATTGGGGGAAATGATAAAGTGATATTACAAAGACATTAGTTTCTGGGAACAAGGTAGTAAAATCTATGTCACCTTGCCCCCATCACATGTTCAAAGGTTGCATAAAAGTGTTTTTGTTTCCTTTAATAGTTCTTGGAAATGTTTCAAAGGTAACATCACTCCCTGTGTGCTACAGAAGCATTCCAATGATATAACATTTCGGGTTCAATTCAACAAGTTCCTTTCAAAGAGAAACAATATCATTGAGGCTTAAGTAAATTCTATAACACCGGGCTGTTTTCATGAAAGTATTGTGTGTACTCAAACCTGCCATGATTCATTTTTTGTGCAAGGTTCCATTGTTAATAACTAAGTGGAAGGACAAAGCCCCAGCAAAGATAATTTTAAGGGGATTGGAAGAGGGTAAAATCATTTGTTGAAGATAAACTCTTCCCCCTCCTCTCAATGTACTTCACTTTGCACCACTGACCAAAACAATAGTTTCATGTCCAAAGCTGCTTAATCTTTTCCCTGTAAGACTATAAATGTGAGTACAGAAATAGTTGAAAAAGTAACACAGACTTTACCATGAAATCTATGATTGATCCACGAAGTCCCATACATAACAAACAACAAATGAGCGGACCAGACTAGCATATTTCTAGCCTATTGTTTTTTTACATTAATGAGAAATTAAAGCAGAAGATATTCTTGTCAATGACACACACACCTAGCATAGCAGACAAATAAAGTTGTTTCATGAGCTCATGATATGATAATGATATGATAATGATATGCGGTCACAGGTCAAGTGCTTGTTCCCCATTTACATAACCTCATACCTTCTCGGCAGCCTGCCTTTGGTCAGACATCCCAATTAGTATTTACCCACAGTAATTCTAAATTCCTATTTTTGTACTGGCAGTTATGGCCATGCAGTGATCATCCTTTCAATAGCCCACTGCTTTTTATAGCCACATGGTCACAATACTGTCCATATATTTGTTATTATTGTGATATATATAGCTAAATTAGGAGATAATTAGGATTATCACAGGCTACCGAAGTCGTTAATTTTTTATTCAAACCACTGCCTTATGATGTAGCTATAGCTTCATTGGGGAGGGAAGCCATAGGAAACTTTTTTTTTATGAGAGAGAGAGAATGGGATTAATAATAGAGTACTGCCCAGTCTTGTGTATGACATCGTCAAGGAAACATTTATACAATAGAGAATGGGATCAATACAGGATACAAGGTCTGAAATTTGGCTCCAAACCTCTGATATGACATCATTTGTGAGGGCAGTAGATCTCGGCTATCACCTTTGTCTATCTGCTCAGTCTTTCGTATGTCATCGCCATAGGAAACATTTATACAATAGAGAATGGGATCAATACAGGATACAAGGTCTGAAATTTGGCTCCAAACCTCTGAAATGACATCATTTGTGAGAACAATAGATCTCAGCTATCACCTTTGTCTTTCTGCTCAGTCTTTCGTATGACATCACCAAAGGAAACATTTATACAGTACCATAGAGAATGGAATCAATACAGGATACTTATCATTGGTGAGGGCAGTATTTCTCAGCTATCACCTCTGTCTACTCGTCATAGGAAACATTTATACAAGAGAGAATGGGATTAATTTATCAGCAGAATAGCTAGGGTCTTAAATTTGATTCCATACCTCTGATCACCTCTGCTATGACCTGTGTACCACTCACAGTGCCTACCCCAAGATATGGCCATTGTTTTTTTTCTTCAAATTTGAAGGCAGTATATTCCCATCACTAAAATGGAATTTCACCTCTCTCCCCATTATATATGTGGTTGGTCAAAGCCCTGTACATAACGGCACATGAGCTGACCAGTCTAGCAGATTTCTAGCAGATTTTTGGGCCAGAATGATTTACCTTTAAGCTCAGTCGCACCAGCACATTTATCATCTCCTAATTACTGTCCTCATGATGCTCATTCCTGCATAATGCATTTAATGTGTGAAGGTGATCTCCTTCCCCAATCAATCTTGCCGAACCGCGATTTTGTTATTCAAAATTGATGTTAAGAAAATGATGCAACCATATGCTAAAGAGTCAAAAACACAACCCACCCTTGATCATTCATTCATTTCATATCCATTTCATACATAATAATAAAAATTACTGTGACGACAGCTGCGGGGAGTTATAATTGAGGAACTCATGCAGGGACACATTCCGAGCAAAACAGATGCTAAGCAGCATCGCCAAAGACTCCGCCGCGTACCTCTGGCTGCCGTGCAATGTGTGTACGCATTGAGACTAATCTTATATCTAGGAGCCCAGATCAGCCCCACCCCCTCGATCAGCGGCCATGTTTTGCTCCCGTACAGTCGGGGACACATTCGTAAGACACAGCCCTGCTGCCAAAGTTTTTCACTTCCCCATCCGTCTAATTAGCCGGCAAATCAATAATGTTCAGTAAATCTGAAAAATCAATACGTTGGTGCGTTTCGCCAATTTGCCTTGGCTGAAACAGAATCATGCGTCCAAGTTCATGTGGCAAGTGTTTCGAAAATGAGATGCAAAACTGAAAGGGGCCGGCAAGGTAAACACGGCTCGATTTTGAGCAAGAGAGCATAGTTTCATTATGTAAACCTGGCAATTTGAAATGTCCCAACGATTTGTGTGTAAAAGATGCTCCTAGTGTCTGTCTGTCTGCTGATCACTATGCATAGTCCTGTTCTGGGTTTAATGGATAATTTTCGGGGGAGGATTAATCCGGAAAAATGTGATTTTCAGAGAAAACAAAAAATAATATCCAATTTTGGAAATGATTATTAGTAGGGGAATGCTTGATTTTCATGATATGCTCAGACTTGTATTTGTTTAATTTAGTCTGAAAATTATTTCTATCAAAAGTAAATAGTATCTGTAGGAAATAGTTGGACGATGAATACATTACACAATTTGTTTAAGTTGAATATAAACTGGTACAATTGATTTGTATTATTTTGAAACTATACTGTAGTCAGCCCATCCCTTCCCCCTACCCTGTCTGCGTCTAGATGCCTCACATTGGTCGTAAGTTTGCAGCATTTTTCCCCGCCATAAACCGATCGATGTGACACCAATGTGCACATCCTCCTACACTGCCTCCTCTCTACTTCAAGATAAACATATAGCCCCAGTTTGCACTCAATCCCAAACAGTGAATTTACAACGATTCTGAACCTCAAAGCCAGCAAGGCTTACAAAGTGTTTGATTCAATTTTGAACATTTTTAAAGACCGTCGTCGGCTCTCGTACAAACATACATATTTTTTAAATCACTCCAAATGAAATTCAGGAGTCATAAACAGCAAATGAGCTGACCAGTGAAGCAGTGTTTTAGCATAATTTTGGGGTGATGGCTGATAACGTTTGAATCTAGCCCCTTTTAGTATTCATTCAGCATCCACCAGCATGTAGTGAACAGAAATGCAATTGTAGTCTCCTTGAAAGGCATAGATAACGGCAAAACACAACTCAAATAGATATAGTTGATTAACATGCTTTATATCTATATCTTTCTGTATCGAGGTTTCAAAGGTTTAGACAACTCTCATCCCCGAGTATGCTAGAAATCTGCTAGACTGGTCAGCTGAATTTACTATTAGGTATGGGGTTTTGGACAATCACAAATTTCATGGGTAGGTCTGTGTAATATATACTTTGGGGCCAGAACTGTGCATCTTTAAGAACAACGATTTATACTACAGTTTACAACTAGAATAACAGTTGAATTCAGATAGGTGTGTAAAAGACTGAGTTTGCGAGCCATGCCTTGCTCTACTTCCTAAAGAAAAATGAGTAAAACAATGTGAACACTTGCATGAGGAATCTTGCATAACAATATTGAGGCACCTGTCATTATATAAGCACACGTAATACACCTACAATGTAGGGTTCTAGCCATCCCCTTTAACAGGTTTGAAATTGTAGCGGGGGCGGGGCGAGTGGGGGGATGGGGTGACACAATATTGAAGTTTCGGGAGGGAGGGGTACAATTTCGCCCGTCATATCATGTTTCATGCGAATAGAGTACCTGGTTACATTCGATGCTGGAACAAAATATATAAAAATCTAACTAAACGTCAAGGCGATGACGGATGGCGGAGGATTGGGAGGGGAGTGTAAGGAGACATAATTGTTGATTTTATATAATTAACGTATTTTAATGGATAACTTGGGGTGAGTATAATATGGTCATCTGATGAAGATTAAAAATGGGTTGCCGGACATCCACGGACATCGACCCACGATGACAAATACCCCCTGGACAACCACCCTCCGGAAGAGTACCCCCCCCCCGGAAAATCACCACGGACAAATACACCCTAGGACGAATACCCCCGAGGCCAAATCCCCCCGAGGATAAATACCCCCTGGACAATTACCCCCGGACGAATACAACTGCTAGCACAGTATTTTCACTTGAATTTCACCCAATGAAATTACGCGAAATTTGGGAAATCTGGGCAAGTTAGAGAAATGTTTCTGGAAACACCGAGTCACCCCCCCAAAAAAAAATAGTCGTACGTTATCCAGACAAGAGACAGGCACCCTTACTAATACAAACAAAATATGAACAACCCTAAGGGGACAGCCCCTCCCCCTGAGATCCTCCCCAGGACACAATTACAAATTGTGGCTCCAGCCTCCAAGTCATGCTACCGCCCCCACTCCCCCACCCCCCTGTACCTTTTGAGAAACTGTTGACGCCCATGATCAGAAAATGTTCCCATCGAACTCGGCGTTTCAAAATTTAACCTACAACGATCATGCCCGTGGGAGTGAATCAACATTTCCCCTGTAGTTCCTACCTGGGGAGGGGTGGGGGGAACGACCGACCATCCTACCTGGGGCCGACCATCAACAAAAAGACCAACAAAACATCAAACAAATATCAACAAAGAAACTAATCGGTGACTAATTTGTTCACACTGTATTCAAAATAGTGGATGGAATGATCGTGAATAATTCGAGTTTAGCTTCATTAACGTATCTGATCGGGTACACTGGATTTGGCTAGGAGCTTTTCACATGATCTGGTCACTCTAGTTTGTTTACATGAACCGATTCTTTCAAGTGATGAATGCACGTTGGAATGTCAAACACCTGTTGGTGTAACGAGTCATGAGCTCAGTGCGTTTTAGCTACACTATAGTGCTGGTGTAGGTTTCGGCTTTTTTTTTTTTTTTTTCTAACACTGACAATAATTCATGTTATGTGATATTAGCTGGGATATATTACTCATGCTCGTCGTGTTATGGGAAGATATTAGAGGTGAGTTTAGTTCCATTCGTTGATTATAGGGTCTGTGTCTAATGGAGGCGTGTCGTTTGATCAAGACACGTGCGCGTTACCATTGATTTCATTTTCACTGCAAGAAGCTTTGGCCTTGGTCAAGTTGTAACAGTTCTTCGCATCGTGGCGTATTCTTTGATACAGAGCACAGTATTGATATTGTGATAGGCCGAGATAATGTGAACCACGGAATTGGTTCAACTCACCGGCTGATCACTGATTGTTATCGTTGTGATGTAATATTAATATCTGTCTAGGCTACTTAATTTGTAATAATAAGAAAGAAATTCAGAGATAACGAAATCAGTCCATGGGTTACATTATATAAATATGATTGATTAACACAATGATACTATGAAGTAAATATTGTGTTGCTCCAACTAATTTTGAGCTTAACATCAATCGGTATTCCATTACATTTTTCATAATATGAAAATAGGAGCAAAATCTTCGAATCCAGCAAAATCAGTTCACGGTATATTAGCCTTTGTAAAGAATAAATACGAAACCCTTGTTCAGCAATCTTTTGCTCAATTTATGAACAGCAGCTGCACTACTATAGCCATTTCAATATAGTTTTAAATAACTTTCTCATAGAACAAACGCATTTATTCATAATTGGAAATAAATAAACGCGGTACTGTTGAATAAAGTGCAAAAACCATGTACAAATGTGCAAAAACATTGACAAAATAACTCGAATCCAGATAGTAAGCTGAATTAACTCTGGTGGTTCCATTTGGGATATTGCTGCTGACACGCGGTGGTTCGTCAGCTCTGTTAAAAAAACCATTAAGTTTCTCATTAAAGGGGCTTTGGCCCTTTACCGCACCTCCGGACTGGTTCACGCGGGCCTCGAAACTGCGAGTAGCTACCACAAATCGCCGCCGCTTGAAGTGATGCTCAGTGGAGCGCATCGTGACGGCACTCCCAGGAGCATGTGCAAATGAAGTTGAGGGTGTGACGTATCAAATAAATTCTGTCTTCAACATTAATGGGTCGTTCACGACCACAAGTGCGGAATAGGGTTAAGCATCATACAGTTGTATCTTGTCCATGTAATACATCAGGGCCAAATATTAACACTTTTCTGAGCAGTGGTGTCCAGATTTTTACTTCTTAATTCATTTTTTTAATTCAACCAAAAACCAAAGAAAATTGGTTGGAAAATTTGTGAGGTATTTAGTCCAACTTGTTAGACTGATTTGTTAGGGATTGTTGTTGTAATATAAGAATGTACGTAAAGCACCAGCCTAAGCTGTGTTTTGCCGTATAAGTAAAAGCGCCCTCGCATTTGGCTTGCTTCAATCGGTTAAGTGTGTGGGCAATAACACTGTCGGGGTTCTCCGTGTTTTATTTCTGTGCGTTAAGTATATTAAGTAATTAGGCACTACGGCTAGGGGCCTATTCTTAACTGAAGATTTCGTTAACATAAGGCCTAGTCCTTGTATTTTTAAAAGTTTCTTTTGAACCCTCACATACTTTTCCTTTCACCTCAGTCGTTAAATATCGGCAAAAGTATTTCTTTTAACACGATCGCTTACTTACCCATTCCAACTAGCCTAATGTTAGAAGCAGACGACAATAGGCCTAACTTAGGCTAGGCTATGGGCCTAACTGAAAGTTTCGTTAATGTTAGGCCCCTACGTGTTTTCAAGCATTTCTCTTGAATCCTCACATATTTTTTCTATCGTCCTAGAAATCAAATAACTAGATCTTATAATGTTAATTAAAAATTCTCCTTCCTCGTTAAATAAGCCAAAAAATCGGTCACCAAATTTTGGCATGTAGCAGACAACACTAGTTGATCGTGATATGATGGTCAGTTCGCGTGACATAATCACATAACAACAATCAGAGAAAAGATGGCGGCACCCACAAACGTATCACATCATGGGCATTTAAAGAAAGAAAATTTTAATTTTCTCTTTGGTAAGGGGAGTATTGAGTATAGAAAATTATTGCAGAAAATAATATATGCATTTTATGCATTATTTAATAGAGGACTACAGAAAAAAGGGACATTCTTTCCATGAATTAAATTCAAGATAGCGGCCCCCAGGGATGGTCAAATAAACAAAGTCGTTAGGGTATGCATTGACAACATTGGATATGTACACACACGCATTAGTCTTAAATGCTCGCTTCGCGGGCCTTCGGTAGCCTCTAGTTTTGGGGGTTACTTGCTGTGCTGTTCCGAGATCATTTGTGGTCAACAGTGGTTTGGATTTCATCTTCATCTTGAATTGTGTTCTTGAAACATAGGGTTATTTATTCAACTGATCTGATGTGAATGCCCACTGCCTTCCACTCACTTTTATATTTATCCTGGCTAGAAGCCTGCTCAAATGTGATTTTATTTCATTAATTGTCATTTTAATTATCATAAATGCCATGCAACAGCCCTATTCTATGGGCTATACGCATTTGTGTCTTGTTCAGTTTGTAACATGCAAAGTTGCCAGATGGAAAAACAGGGATGTCCATGAACAGTGCAAAAAAGAGGACATGTCCGGGAAGCCCTGGACGTATGGTAACCTTCAGTAATCTCATATATCCATCAAAAATATGAATAGCTATAAAACATTAGTGTGGGACTGAAGAGTATACCCAGACCCCTCTTCCGAAAATATACCATCAACTCACAGATAGATATTTAATATATGTTTATAATACACATGTACTGAAAACAGATCATATATAAACCTACATCAGTGAAAATTTTGAAGCACACTGATTTGTGTGTTAGGCTAAGTATGCCTAGTTGATAAAAAAGTAGGTATCGAAGGGTATTAATTCAAGCACTTCTTTTGAATATGAATTTACTGACAACTCAGGGATAGATGGTTATGATATGAACACATATCATATAAAAGGCAATCAGCACTGAAAACCGGGAAGCAAGCCTGCATAAGATGTGAGGTCAAAGGTTGTTGTGTTTTTACTTTTTTTTATTAAGCACAGTTAGGATGGTCGTACAGATGTGTCGTTTTCTTTTTTGGAATCACTTGGTCACACTACATCTGACCCCAAGGTCAAAGGGTCAAATAAGAAAAAAATATGCTTATTTCAGGGATAAATTCAGTTAACACTTGGTTATCAAGTTATATGGAGCCAAAGGTTCATTTTGAGACTTAACTCCCAGTGATCAGAAACAGTTGATACTTTGGGATAAGTTGTGAATGGATTAGGGAAACATTTTTAAAAACATAATGGGCATGTGATTAAAAGTCATGTGGTCAAAAACTAGTTCTTTGGCTATATTCTGATAAGCAAGGAACCTTTAGTGCCCTTGGGCTCTTGTTCAGTTTTTTTTTTGTTCATCTGCTGATCACAGATACAGATAGCTGTGCTGTGTTGAATGGAGGATGTGCGCAGGTTTGCTGGTCGTCGCCCTTTGGTGCTAAGTGCGACTGTAACAACGGCTACAAGAAAAATGGCACCAAGCTCTGTGACGGTGAGAATTCATCTTTTCATTTATGACCTAAAAGAGAGGAGTATTTGGCAGGATAATGTGGTGACATCAAACACAGGAGCAGATATTGGGTGGGGGAAATGAGGTTTATTAGTTATGAGTTAATAACACCAACTTGCAAAGTTAAGGAATCAATATATTTTGTTTTGTTTATTTCACTTTTTACGTTTAACATATAAAAATCATCCCCTCCACCTGTGATCATCCCTCCCCCGGCCCCCACCTGTGAGGAGTAAATTCTGCCACTGATTAAATGTGGCATGTGTTGTATCACACCCTTATGGAGTGATCCCTTAAACCTAATGAATAATCATCTATGATAAGATTATTTGTGTCACTTGCTGGAACATATATATATATAATATGATGTGAATATGTGTTGATTGGTTAGTCATAGGCATGTGACATTGTTGCATTATTGTGATTGGTGGAAATTGTAATGATTGTCTCTTCATGCTGGAAAGTAGTTTAGTTTAGTGCAACTCTCAAGGGCCTAAGGTCTCTGTGTTTACAAGCAAGTAAAATTGTATTATATTTGTAATGTTTTTTTACTCAACTCTCAATCGAGAAAGATGCAAATAAATCTTGGAATGTTTTGTTTGCATGTGTCATGTCGTACCAAACCGTGCTACCAAGCTATCAAGTAGCCTAAAGACAGAGATTTGGAAAAGTTTATAACATAGAACATATATCATGTCCTTCCTTATTTGTTAAAACCTTGAATCCCACAGCACGCCGACGCTTCTGTGGGGAGGCACTTCTTACGATGTGCACTGAAGCAAGTCTCCTAACATTTTGTCTATGTCTTTCTTTGCATTAGATATCAATGAATGTAATATCGCCGGCATATGCAGCCAGTCCTGCACTAATACCCCTGGTGGCTTCAACTGCTCTTGCACTGAAGGGTACACCATGCTCATGGCAGAGGAAAACTATGGCAGATGCATTCATTCAGGTTAGTTGCTTCTATATTTCCTGCCTTGTAACTTCTTTACAGTTTTATGAAATGATTTTTTCCCCCTCAAGTGCCTCACTTTGTAGTTAATTGCTACACATAAAGGTCATTTGAGGTCAAGAGAGATAAACAAAAACTTGTGTGCCAATGTTTATAGTTCATTACAATATTTATAGTTCATTACATGATAATTTTTTTTTTTGAGGAGCAGAAGGATTGAGCCCATGATTCACAGGTTTGAATCCTGGCTAGGTACTTGTGTAAGTGTTCTTGGGTCAAGGCACTTTACCTCAATTGCCTCTCTCCACCCATAAACGTGGATCACCTGTGAGGTGATGGATTGCAAGGCTGCAGACAGCCACAGGGTGTTTAGGAGATCGTATGAGGGAATGCGGTGCTCATCTGTGTGCGGGCAAGGTTTAACAGGTCACTGATTACTAGGGGGTAGGCTGAGTCGTAAGAGGTGGCCTTCAGTCTTGATACAAGATAATAAAACCCATATCTTATTGGGAAGTGTGAACTGAGAATGAAGCAATGAACTTTTACAGGTAACATAGTTTGCATAATATTGATGAGCACCCCTTCAGTTGCCCTTGTACATATGAAAATGGGGCTGCCCGCCCGACCGAACAGGTGGCACTGTCATATAGGTCATCATGGTAGTTTTGTGAAATACACAAATTGTAACCAAGACTGAGCGTTTACGTTCTGCATTAATTTAAGTTCCGATGTATTCATCCTGGACAGTGCCTAGATTGAAACAAAAGCTTATATACCAGAAGGTCTTATATTCACGGAAGAAAAGAAAATCTGAAAGAAAGGTAATTTTGCCAACTGTAACAAAGTTTGAATAAATAGCCTAATACTCAGTATTACACTAACAACACTGCAACATTCTATAGCCTAGGCTAGCTACTCCTTGTATAATGAGTGTACTGAAATTTGTTGGGTACACATTATTTCACAATAGCTATTCACTGATGACTCATCAGTGATAGTGATGAACAACTCTGTTTAGGACCTATATGAGAGAGCCCTCTGTTGATGTTCAAGAAAATGGGCATTCTATAATACATCCCACTAACAAACAAGTCTTTACATTGCTAGAGATTGATCGCAGCTTGATTCACATGCATTCTTCCTCATCGTCAGATCCCACACCACCTGTTTTAATTTATAGTAGGAGTTCCGAAATAAAGACAGTTGACCTAGTGACCGCAGAATTGTTAATTTCATTACGTGTGGGAAGACCTAATGCAATAAACAGGGATGTTCGAGATGACACACTCTTTTGGTCGGACTATGTAGACGATGCTATTTACTCATTCAACGGGACCTACCATGAGAAGGTTAGTACAGGGCCCAGATTAAAACATGGTCTGAGAGATTTTCAGCCCAATCCTCGTGGGAAAATAGGCCCACAAAACGGTTCTAGGATGTCTCCCCACGGGTCAATTCCCCACCCAGACAATTCCGCACCCGGACATTACGTCCTCTTTTCTCCCACCCTTATCACTGACT
The DNA here is from genome assembly GCA_027580055.1 of Paracaudina chilensis. Classification (NCBI taxonomy): domain Eukaryota; kingdom Metazoa; phylum Echinodermata; class Holothuroidea; order Molpadida; family Caudinidae; genus Paracaudina; species Paracaudina chilensis. The sequence goes on along the minus strand of JAODFY010000020.1, from coordinate 594,754 downwards.
CTAACCCCACCGCCAATCAAACTCAATTATCTGGGGGGGGGGGGAAATGTCTGGGTGGGAAATGTCCCAGGGGAGGCGTCCGGACACGCACAATTCATTACATTACATTATGTCCTGTTTTCCTTCTTCAAAGTGGTGTTGATGCATAAAAGTTACATATGTTAACAATTTATTAAATACTAGTTTATATATATATAAGTCATGGGATTTCAAATTAAAGGCATTTTAAAAGCAACTCATCAACAATTTGCTGTTAACAAACACTTTGCTGTTAGCAAACAGTTTGCTGTAAACAATTTGCTGTTAGCAAACTTCTTATCCACTCAAAAGCCTGTGAATGGGAAATGTAATAAAGTTACTGGGCCTGACATTTCAATCCTCGCAGGATCTTAATCAAAGGCAAACTGACAGCAACAACCAGGGGCGCTTCCAGGGTATTTTGATTGGGGGGGGGGAACCCAATCCATTTATTATCCATGGTATTAGTAATTTTGATGGGGGCCCCAATGATTTCATGCGGGAGATGGGCTGTGATCTACAAGTTCTAAGTGGAGTGCCATGCACAATCCGTTGGCGATTGGCGGTTGGAGGAATTGCATACAAGGGGCCATTTTTGGTTCTTTTGGTTGCTTTAGCAAAAGGAACCTATGCATTCAATTTGGCATGTGTATGTGTGTGTGTCTGTGTGTGTGCGTCTGTGACACTTGCTTGGGTACGCTCTATTCTCAATAAGGGAAAGTTGTCCATACTTGGACTATAAGATCTGCCATATTGAGAAGGTGCTCATATCTTAAATATTAATGAATACGGGGTCAAATGTAAAAATCTCTAAAATTGCAATAATTCAGTAACCATAAGTCAGATTTGTTTCAAAATTAGTATGGACGTCCGTTATTGGCAGGTGCATGATCTTGTGATAAGGTTGTACCTGTGTGTGTAGAGTGCATTATTTTGCCTCCCTCCCCCCACGAGATATGTGTGCCTCATACTAAGTGTTTTGCCCTCATGATAATTCTGACCCCTGCTTGACTCTCAAGCTGAAACATTATTGCGATACAGCCATATGACAAAATTTAGTTGAATAATAATAATGCTGCCGGTGAATTTCAGACTTGTAAATTATTGGGGGCCTGACAGAAAAATGGGGGGGGGGGGGGGATCAGCGTCCCACCATTGCCATGCATTGGTTGAGGAATACAAACAAATTTTAATGTAAAATTATTTTTTTGGTAAAAATATGATTAGGGGTGACGTGCCCCCATGTCCCTCCGCCACACCCCGCCTGTCTGGTACCACTGACAACAACATAAGGTACATTTGGACACAGTACAGGAAAGCACAGATAAGGCATACACAGATGGTGGACGAGGGAACGTTCTTGTCATTTTGGGGCTTGGAATATTTTAGGTCAAGGGTCTTTAGGTTGTTAGGGGACATCTAAAAACATTTTAATGCCTTCTCCCTAATACAGATTGTCTTGTCTGGTACTATGCAAACACCAACTAGTGGTTATCACTGCATAGAGGACAGCATGCAACAAGCACAAGCC
>JAODFY010000020.1:532586-543809 GCA_027580055.1 Paracaudina chilensis | reverse complement strand
TGTAATGGACAATGAGTTTGCTGTATGGCAGTGTTATTAAAAACAAAAACTACTATCAAAGTGAAGCCATTATGAATGTATTAGTAATGTAATGGACAATGAGTTTGCTGTATGGCAGTGTTATTAAATACAAACAGTATTATCAACTGTATGACTTGTAGTAAGTCTATTATGATATTACATTATGATATTACACTATTTATTATCCATAAACATTTATAAATATTTGTTTGCGAAAGACAACCACAGGATATAAATGTATACAAATGCCAACAAAATGAATGTTCGAAAAAAGAGAAATAAACAAGGGTTCAATTTATATAATAAAAATACAAAAGATACTGTTCTTGTAGCACTGTGATGTCAATATAGACTTATTCAAGTCAATTTTTTGCAAATAGGGCAGCCTTCATAATAATACATTGTGTTAAATAAAATGGTTAATAGGAAAAAGTTACCTTTTCTCTATCTTTTTCTCTACATTTTTCACAATGGCTTGATTCCTGATATATATAAAGGGGGAGATATTTTAATTTGCATACAGCATCAGGGTTGAGAGTTGTTAGCACAACAGAAATATTATGATGTATGTGCTTTTGAGGAAGAAGTGAATATGAGAAATATCTTCTGAGACATGTTAATATGAATAGGGAGAGACACAAGCCAGATGTGTGAATATGAATAGGGAGAGACACAAGCCAGATGCACTGATGAGCACAATGAAGATTAAAAAGAGTAAAAGACCATTCAGAAGCATGCACTGTGGGAAATCCTACAACAAAAACCATGAGATGATGTAGGAAGAATATGAAGTGAGGAGAAAAGGAGTTATGAGCATGACAGATGGTTTGAGAAGGAATAAGTTTAGTGGACAAAATGTAATGTTTACTTCACCTCTTCATACCATATTCCCTCATCTGAAAATGAAAAAGTTAATATAATTGGCAAATAGCCAAGTTCTTACCGAAAATTATTATTTCCTTTTTGGGAAAAACTCAAATCATCATTAACAAGAGAGGATTTGGTTGTGTAAGAAGGATATTTACAAAGTATATTACACAGTATATAAATTTTACACATTATTCCAAACAGACCCATCTATAAACCTGACATACAAAATTGTATCGTGACCTAAGTAAAGCTGTCAGCAGACAGATTTAAAACTACAAGTCAGCAATATTGATATGCCTAGACATGCTATGTGTGCATGTGATAAAAATACATTGATAGGACCATATAACACAAGCTATGCTTTTTACTTTAGTTTTAATTTGCCTATGGCAGACATAAGCTGTTGGCGGTGATTACGGGAATGGGGGGAGATGTATTCCCCCAATATCTCAGGCGCCCCCTAATATTAAGAAAAAATCAAGAACTAAAACCTGGCTGTGGGCCCAGAATATATTATTTCTGAGCATGAATTTATGCAAGTTTAGAGGCAATTCTGCTATGCTTGCTACATAGGCCATGGGAAAATTCCTATAACATTATTTTACCATTCATAGAATCAAGCAATTTTAATATGCATGTACATGATGACAATATATGAAACACTACTGGTTGATTCTGACACAGCTAGTCTTGTGTAAAAGCTTCCTTATCGACAGAAACTGTTATTATTTTGCTAAATAGGCATAATTCCATATCGCAAAATAGTGCCAGTTTAATCATTCAGGAATGGTATATGTTAAATTTGTATCACTGCATCGCACAGAAAATATTTGACAAAGTGCAAAATTCAAAACCATGATTTTCATGTCAGGTTAAGTGTATCTGCACAGAATTTTCCAATGCATAAATTTAGGCATTAAGAAATTGGAACCTTTACAACCTATGTTTTGCCTTTAATCATTTAAAATTTAGGGGGAAAAACAAACCTGATTACGCCATGGTAGCGCTTCCCCGTCATAACTATAACACACTTCTTCACATTTGAGAATGTCTCTTGTAGCAAAGAGGCACAAATAAGGTTGGTCTCTGATGATCATTTTCACCATTTTGCTGTTTGGATTGATGTGATCATCATTTACCAGTCTCCCAAGGGTGCCATTATCTTCAGTTGCATCAATGCTGTAAAGAAACATTAATGGAGATATTTTATTTATTTGTAAAAAAGTAAACAGCTAGTAATTTACATGGACCAAAATGGATTGACTGAATACAGCAGGGTATGGTTTGTGTATATATATATATATATATATATATTGATGATCCTAATTATGAATTTGATATGATTTTTACTGGAATGGAAAGAAACGAAACCAAACCCAGCAAATTTATATGTGCAATTATCCCTTCTTCGAATATATGTAGTACTTGGTGCTTCCATCATATAATCTGCATATCCTATGGGATGTTTTTTTTAGGAAACATGGTTAGCTCTTTTGTTTTTACTGTATGTGTGGGTATATGTAGTGTATATTTGCCTCCCTTGTATAATCTAATCTACATATTCTATGTTTTTATTTTATAGAAAACTGCTAACTTTAGACTAGATAGAGACATTTGTATTTATATGCGGGTATACGTAGTGCATATGTGCCTCCATCGTATAATCTACATATCCTATGTTTTTTTTTTAGTTGTTTTTTTAGAAAACTTAATCTAGGCTGGTCTGCCTATTTGTCTTTATGTGCTTCTCACTCAGCAGCATATAAGTGAAATAATTATGAATCGATCCTGACAACAGTTCGAAATCAAGTTATGTCTTTCATTTTGCTTATACATGTAGCATCATTTAAGGTGCTTGCCTTAATTACGGTCTACATGTATAACTTTACACCAGAGCCAATGGTTGGCTCAATCTTTGCACAAGGTAATTGTATCACAGTCGATTACACAATAGACCACTCTCTACAACAATGTATCTCACTCTGCAACTCTGTGTTTATTGTCCAATATACTGTACCTGCATATAGTTACACCCTGCCAATGGGGGTAGTCTATAATATTCCACATTTATACCAGCACAAAATACTCTGGTAACTTTTTGTGAGCTTTTATATTAAACCATCAGACTTGAGTGTCCAATAGAGCTCTATCCACAAGTAATGGCTTTCTATTTATAACTCAATGGCTGTCTGTGAAGCCAGTTGACCCTGGTTTTTGTTCACCTTGGCCTATTTCCACCCTGAAATGACCTTGGCTGGCCTGGCTGTGCTGTGTTTACCTGTATTACACAACTGTGCTCAAGTGTCCATTGAATTGGGAAGTATAGATGTCCACTAATGCCATTCAATGGACAGATTGTTTCCTATCAACTCTAGTCTGCTGACCTTAACCAGGCAATGCTTGATCACTCCTGAGAGTTGGCAGGATTGAACATACAGTAGTAGGCCAGTGTTTTATTAGCTATCAGTGGGTTGCAGGAGGCCGCATGGTATTTAGGGTCAGGCCAGGACAAATTCCTTCAGGGAGCAAACATGCATGCACAATGTACATACAGAATGTATGGAGAATGTTCTCGGCCAAGTACTCTGTATTGAATAATAGATCTGAAATGAACTAGTAATCAGTTACAGATACCCTCCTTGAAGGCTTTTATAGCTAGTACTAATTGCAATCCATCTGTTTTATCAATTTCATATCATCATTGGTATTATTCGAAGATTCATGATTATCATCATTTAGTTATTGATCGAGATTATGATATTGATCACATAGTCATCAGAAATGTTTTACCCTTTTCTTACTAAGATGGTTGCATATATCACAGTGTGTTGACCCTTCACCGTGGCAGTGGGGTTTAGATGCATTTAGCATTCTCAATAGGTTGGCAGGGTTTTATTTATTAAAGCAATAATCCAGGGTTTATTTTAAATGATTTTGTCATCATTATACCACATCACAATTCATATATAGTGTGACAATGCATGAAAGATTCCTAATTTGCAACAAGACTTACCAATATTCTTCAATAAGTAGGTGATATCTACACTGTAGGTCTAGTTCTGCGAAAAAGTCAGGTGACAAAATGCAACACTGCAACAAAAGTACAGAAATGGCCTAACTTTTTCGCAAATAGGGCGATTTTCGATGTGAAAGATCCAGGGAGTCTTTTAGTCATAACTATAGGGAAACCAAAAAAAAAAGGTGAAAGAAAGGTAAATGGCAGGGCTCAAACCCTGATTATTGCTTTAACTAGCATACAATTTAGACCAGTGCATGGTTTGCAGGAGGCAACATGTCCAGGAGAAATACTTGAGGGAGTAAAAAATGTACATTGAATGAATGAATTGACCTTTAATAAACTCTGTTGAATAGACTACAAAAATTGAATTAATCATGAGTCACATTCATCTTGAAGGGCAAATAGATTGCAAAATGCAACATTCATCAGTATTAATTACCATGGCAATGTTATCACTTTGTTGGATGATGTGACTACTTAAAGCAATATATAATTATCAGAGGCTATGGGGAGGGGGTGAAAATGTTGTGGTTTTATCATATTAAAGGACCCCCTTTCTGAATGATGAGGTTAATCATGCTCACTCTACTACATAATAGCAGAAGATTGCCCACTAAAGGAAAAATAATGTTATCCACATTTTGGTGAACACCAGCCATGTGGGCTCACCAACCATGACCAATAAGTTTGTGATTGGTCAAGAGTAAATGAGCCATACTATTTCTAGCATACTAGGGCAGGAGATGTTTGCCTTTATATGAAATTGCAACTATGCTAGGATAACAATAAATTCCACCCCCCCCCCCACACACACACACACACAAAATATAATAATTTTATTCCAAAATTTTATGTTATTTTGTAAACAATAATTTTGTTCTTAAATATGTTATTTTGTTGATTGGTTTTAATTTGGTACTTTTAAAATATACCTCAAGCTAGTCCAAACTTGAAGCAGCAAAAAAGCTCATTCTGTGTAAGGGCAGTAATTATATTTTTTCATGAAAAGTCTTTTTAATGGTTTATTTTAATAAACTATATAATTTTGCAGATGTCTTTTCCATCCGATGTTTGCAAAAGATTTATTTTGTTTAATTTTTTTTTTTTCCGTCCTTTATCTAATTCATATTCATTAATTATGACTGACCTTCACTGTCACAATTAAGCTTCAATCGATCTACCACTAAACAAAAAATCATAAAAAAAAGGAAAGAAGCAAATAAAACCTTGCAGACGTCATGCGGCCTCTAGATGTTTAATTTCAAAACCTGCCATTGATTTCTTCCGAAAATCTCTAAGCTTAGCTACCGTGCCACCGAAAAGTGTTTCTCGAGTATGTAAATGAAGAATGCAATCCGGTATTCGTCTTCGGTTGTCAGTTCTTTCATTTCTCTTTTCATTAACCAAAAAAATTCAAGCGCTTAAGGACGGCGCTAAGCATAGAAATGTGATTGTATACATTGCATCGGCGCATTTTAAAGATAAAATAAAGGAACTATGGGAGGCAGGAGGCCCCTTTTAGTAGTATCGGATTTTAGCCCGTTGACTGCAAAACTATTTTCTACTCATTTTATTACATTTGGCAGTGAGGTTCCGAAAGGGGTTCTCCTCTGCGAGAGGCTAATGACTTCACACTTGGTCGTTGAGCTCCACGGGCTTGTCGGTGCACTTCAAAATTAAATATAAATGAAAACAAACTGACTGTCCAGGGTAGCGGGTGGTGTCATCTTTCTCCAGTCTAATTATCGGTGTCTATAAACCGCCTCACTCCTTGGTACAAATACATCCTGTAGGTGGCATGTAAAAAAGGGGGTGGGAGAAAAATCCGTTCTGGCTTGTTTCATGCGAAGGGCGAGGCCTTGCGTACGTATGTGCACATAGGGAATGCATTCAAATTAAATCTGGTCGGACCTTTTCTCGCTGTATTGGGAAGGTATATCCAAGAAAAAACAATCAACAGGCTTTTAGGGCCGCACTACCTATCGGGGGCCCTCTTATTGGGAAGGCTTAAGTTTCCATTGAATTTGGATACATAATTTATGGTTATTGAAATTATAAATAATATATGATTCCTTATATGATTAATAATATTAACAAACAACAAGAGACTCCCTAACTCTGTGTATGTCTGACATTATTTCATGCTCTACTGGTGAAGTTCCGTAAAGTAATTTTGTTTGGATACCTTGCTTAAAGTGAATATAGTTTTTTTTTGTATCTAAATATAATATTACAATAAATAATTTAAAAAAAAAACTATATAATTAACTGTTTGTTGTTGACTACTGGCAAAGTTTTCCAAAAATCTGAAGGTATGTAAAAAACAATTTAGGAAGCTTCTTCGCCTATTATAGGTTGGTAACTTTGGTTGAAAAATTATTATTTGTTTGAATTACAATGGTCTAAAACATAATTACTTAAACATCACAGTTGTTCATTTTTTATTCCTTGCCAAAGGATTCTATGCAGTCACGCAGCGTATGTGTGCGTGTGTGTGTGTGAACATGTCGGGTAATTATGTCCGAGGACTTGAAAAAAGGAATTTCAAGTCCTCGGAAGAAATACAATGGGATTTTCAAGTCCTCGGAAGACAAACAAAGGTTAGGGTATTGTCAAGGTTAGGATCTATTGGGTTAGGATAAAAGGAAATTTCAATGAAGTCCTCGCACTGAATGTAATGTACACGTGTGTGTGTGTGGATGCGACGGCTGCTGGTAATCGCCTTATCTCAAGAACAGCCAACCTTCACGAATGTCTTACTTGGCATGTAGCTTTCCCACATTGAGTACAAGAAGCCTATTGGTAAGCCTAGAGGTAAAAAAGCGAAAACCTTGTAATCTCAATAACTGGAGAATGCAAGTGTGTACAGAGATATTTGACTTGTAAGTTGCCCATATGGGGTGCAAGAACTATATTGTTTATGGTGCTGTTTCAAGGTTGTTTGAGGTCAAACAGTGTAAAGCTTGTAATCGCAATGACTGGAGAACGCAAGTGTCTACAGAGGTCATGTGACTTGTAGGTTGCCCATATTGGGTACAAGAGCCCTATTGTTTTGCATGGTGCTGTTCCAAGGTCATTTGAGGTTAACAGATTTGGTCATTGCAGCCCATTTTTTTTCAACCCATTTTTTTGGCCCAATTTATTATTAATCTTTACAACAAAGCAAGGGACCTCATGTATGCATGCATTCTGGTGTTATTCTTCTATCTCAATCTCCTTTCAATAACTTTAGACCTATAAAATATGTCAACCCCTAATTCCCAGTAAATCCAATTTAAACCAATTAGCTTGGGCCCTGGGAGATGCCTATGTGGTGTTTTTTTGTGCTTTTATTATTGACTGACTGGAACATAATGCATGGCACAACTTAAGCCATTAATGATAATTAATGTCAGGGTAATTGGAAGACATTATCAGGAACCTTCTAGACCTACATGTTGTAAACATTTATTGAAAAAAATAAACATCTTGTGTGCTGGAATTGAAATAATACTTCAACATGTAACTACTAGCATTATAACAGTTATCCACATTTAATTTTGTAGCCTTGAACTAATCTGTAATGTATAGATAGCAGTGCCCTACTGAATAACAATGGCAAAATTTAACTGTTACTTTTTAGTCAGGGGCAGCAGGTAGAATCATCAGGAACTATCTAATCTATAGCATGTACTCCCCCCACATAACTAATTTGCATATAATGTGACTTAGCATCTGGCATAACTTTCTTTCCCCAGTGGTCATCCTTCCTTTATTGCCAGCCCGAAATCTTCAGATTGTGATTAAGTAACGTCTATAAATCTGGTTACGGTTAAGGGGCAGGTAATTAAATCATTCAGGAACCATGCTGTTATATAAGAATTAATGTATGTCTGAATACATACTCCAAAATGTAATGACAAATGTCTTCATTACTCTATAACTGTGCCCTACAATTGGAGTGGCAAGCAATGGCACAGCTTAACAATTATGTAATAATTGGTGGCAGGTTAGTTGAAGAACCTTCTAGACTACATGTTACAAACATTTCTTAAAGAATGTATGTCTGAATTAAAATGCCACAAAACATATTATGTGCATAAACCTGTAATTTTCTCTGAATATTTTGTAAAAACAGCATATATGAGATTTATTGGCATTAACATAAATCCAAAAAGAAATGTTTTGCAAGCAGAATTTGTTTTGAATTTTTTAAATTTATGGTGATTTTTAGGCTAAAAATAAACTCTGATATTAAACTATACTCTGATATTAAACTATATAAGTTGTTAAAAATAAAAAATAAATAAAAAAAAGTTGCTTAATATGGTGGGAGAATAATCCCCTCTATTGAAGATGACAATTATCAAATTTCATGCTGTTCTAGCTGTCCATAATATCATAATTCGTAATTGTATCCCACGCAAATGCCAGGCGATGATAGTATAAATATGAAATATACAGTGTTATGATGGAACAGGGGTGGTATATCCCGTTCAAGCATGAACAACTGTAATAATAATAATATGTAATGCCAGTCACTGTGAGGAATGAAAACTTAGAGGGCACCATTCCATTTTTGCTGGATGCATGAAACAAAAACAAAAATCAATTCCACTTGAGGGGACAAGTGGGGGAGCTCTGCTGATTGCATTTGTGGAATGGCTAGAAATGAAATCGAGGAGTCATTGCCCATTTTGATATCTAGTTTCTCTCAAGTTAGCCATTTCAATTATGTCCTCTTCTTTCGTGGCCAACATGTATTCATCAAAAATGATCGCAGTGGATTGGCAAGACTGGATTTAGCCGCAAAACATTTCATTCTGTGCTCATATTTCAATTCATTTATTCGATATGTAAAGAGTATTTCTATTAAATTAGGAATTTTTTAATCCGATATCAATAGGATTGAATATTAAAAAGGAAGACAAAAAAAAAGTGGACAATTTTTTTTTTTTTACAAAGGGATGTTTAAAAGATTAAGGATTAGAGTATGAAAGGGATTGGGTATTAAATAAATTAATTTACTGAGAATGATTAATGATGTCAGTTGATTGAAGTTGCCAAAGTGAGGAGTAAGGACATAAAACAATTTTTTTTTTTTTTTTAATTATTATTTTTTTATATTTTCTTTATAGAAGCTTCATTTTGAGTTTTAAGAATCAAGCCCCCACCCCTGGAGGATAAAAGACAAAATTGTGGACAATATTATAAATTTTTGAGCGATATAGCCCTGTTCCTGAGTTTATTCTACTGGAACAGTGATTTCAGTAATTCTTTGATATTTATAAAAGGGATCCTGAAGGGGTATTGAATATATATATTTAATAATAATTTAGTAATATATTTAATAATTAATTTAATATATTTAATAATTAATAATAAATAATTTAATAATTTCAATATTTGTGGGAATATATTAAACATTACTTCAAAGTAAATGCAGTTTAGGGAAAAGTGCACTTCCAAGGGATTTCTGGGGTAATTTTTTCCAAGGACAATAGCAAATGGTACAAAGTACTTTAACGGTGGTGATTACTGGCCCTGCTTGTAGCCCCCTGCCCCCACCACCTTCCCTCATAGCTTTTGTCTTTATAATGGATAGCTGTGAAAATGGCAGATTATGTCTACTTGGAGGTGAAATAGTGGGTGGGGCATATATGCTTAACTATTAAAGCTGACTGGTTGTTGTGAGAATTCAGTGCTGTGCTAGAACATAGATCTACTATAGATATATCAAGGCAAACAAAACAGTGCATTTTACATCATTATAATCGTGGAGAAGCACTAGTATTTTTTACAAATACGAACCCCAAACTTGGTGATGTTACACCCAGTTATCTAGTTATCTATATGCACAGCAACATAGAAGGCATTGGGAACTGCTTGATGGTGGCGCTCTTGTTTGAATTAAACATTGCTTACAGCATGTATTTATTGGAAGCGTCATTTTAGCATGAAAGGCTAACGTACATGTATGCTCTGAACATCTTGGGAATACTTGCAAGACAAAGCAATCATGTACACGGATGATGCGTCTACTATGCGGCTACTGTAATGTAGCACGTACATGCGATATATATATTTTTTACTTATGTCATGCACCCATGATACATTTCAATTGCAACCTATATAGGTAATATACAGAACTTTGGACTAAGAATTGCCAGAAGACCAACACCAATTGTTTATTTTATGCCAAAGGTAACAGGAAATTTAAAGCACGTACTTACCTCGTATAACTAATTTAGTGTTTTTGCAACCGTTTTTCATCTGGATATTGCTAAAGAACTTCCTAGAAGAGGTTTTTATGAACCCAGAGGACCGTTTTTGGTGATGTATCCCTCTTTTCCAGATGAAAAACTTGCAAAAATGCTAAATTAGTTATATGAGGTTAGTACATGCTTGTAATCAGGCTCAATAGGGGAAAGGTGAATACATAGGAGTAGATGGACCCTACTTATTTGATAAAAGGTCAAAGGTCATTTGAGGTCAACAGAGGTAAAAAATTAAAAACCTTGTAATCTGGCTAACTCAATGGGGGAAACTTGGATAAAACTCATAGTTGGTATGAGTAGATGAACCCTATTCATCTTTTTAGATGTCCAAGGTAATTTGAGGTCAACATGGGTCAATTGGTATCAAGCTTAATTAATATGGGAAACTTGGATGAAACTCATTGTTGGTATGCAGCTTAGCCATATTGAGTTGATGAATCCTATTGATTTTTAAGAGGTCAAAGGTCATTCAAGGTAAACATGAGTCAACATTAAACTGGCTAACTCAATAGGGGAAACTTGGATTTAACTCATAGTTGGAATGTAAGTCAGCCATATTGAGTAGAAGAACCCAATTGTGATGTCATGGTAGGTCAACGTTGGTCACATGCTGAAAACCTTGTAAATCAGGCTAATGGAATGGAAATTTGGAAGAATCTAATACTTGGTATTAAGTTAGCAGTACTTAGTAGATTAAAGGTGGGGTTGCAAGTAGTGAATTCACATGAGTTTCTGGTGACACCGAGAACTAAAAAATTCCTAATTTAATAAAGTAAACTTTCTCATTGAGGTGTTTATAGATGCATTTGAAGTTAATACAACAGTGCTGTGTTCATTCATAGTTTCAAAAGTGTTCAACTGAGACAATTGAAAATCTGACTTTTAACAAGGAGGATGCAAAGGAATCACAAAACCTCAGGGTTTTTGGTTCCGATGCCGAAGGCATATCGGAACATATGCAGTCTAGTCTGCGTGTGCATGTATGTGTGTGTATGTGTGGACGTGTTTTGCAGCAGGTCCGAGGACTTGAACAAAGGAATTCCAAGTCCTCAGAAG